>CAUYRT010002463.1:0-42691 GCA_963574885.1 Lepilemur ruficaudatus
GGACTGGAATAATCAGCATACGAGAGGTAGGTAAAAGGCCTTGGGAGTGGCTAGGATCCAAAAATTTATGTACATTAAGAGGAGACAGAAATGAACTGAAGATAGCCTTGTCGTATAGCTTGAAGTCTGGTAAATTGATGCTCCCAATTTGTTCTTTTTGCTTAAGTTTGCTTTTTCTATACAAGGTCTAAAATTTAAAACTTTACATATTGGAGAACACACATCAGTTATAATATCATTCTATTATATATGTTAACACACAACTAAATAGCATATTTTAAGAGTTAATTTGAAATGATTTTACTTTAAATTTGGATTCATTTACTTTAGAATTGTATACTTTATTTATAGTCAAATTTGAAATAACAATTACAATGTCAACTGAAACATGAGTCAATGGGTTTATTCAATATGAATCCAAAATTATAGTGAAGAATATGAACTTTATTTTTTTTTACAACTTCTCACTGACAGCTTGCTAAATTATGACAAACCTACTTACATAGATATCATTTTTGTCATTTTAGGTGGCAAATAGTAAGACTGATGAACGGATACTTGAAGTTCAAACTGTGTAAATGAAATGCATTGAAAATTAGGCAATAAAGAGAAGTAAGAAAAATTGAATATTAATTAATGTGATCTTGTATAGTAACTGTATTTTTGTTTATGACAAAAATTTTTAGAACTACATATTTTAGGCATTGAACCAAAGAGTCATTTATATCATGTCTGTTTTTTATGTTTCACTAATTCTTATTAGTAATGTTTTTAAAAAGTCACAATGACAAAGGATTGATCTGTTATTCTGGAATAAAATCTTAAAATCATGTGATATTCATGGTGCATATTAAAGTAACAATACAGCTATAGTTCAAACAAAAGAAAGACAGTCAATATGAGAAAATATTAAATATTAAGTCAAATTAATTTTTCTGTGTGATGGAAGAAAAATTAAGGACAGTTTAACAATGCTATGAGTTGAGAGTTGTAAATATCTATTGATTTGCTGCAAAAGCATTTTTGAATTTTATTTTTTTCAATATATTTGTTTTCTTTTAAAAAAAGATTTCAGAATATTATGGGGTACAAACATTTTGTTTACATATATTGTCTTTTCATCATCCAAGCGAGAACTACAAGTGTGCCTATCCCCTATACAATGCATTCATTCCTCACCCATTAGTTGTTATGAGTTTACCCATTTTTAAATTTTAGAATCAAGAACTATGGGGTGAAAGAATTGTAGAAAAAGATGAATCAGTCTATGCAAATAAACTTGACTTTTACCATGTCCAATAGATTTAGAGTGATGTCATTTTTCTCCAAGGCATTACTTTATCGTATGAAAGTTATGGACTCTTTTCCCTTAAACATATACAGAAAATAAATCTTGTTAATAAATTTCACAGAATCCTCTCTAGGATCTGGTTTCCAAATGGCCTTATAAAATGAAACTATAGTCAGGAAGCGCCAACATTCTGTTTCAGAAAAACAGTGCTCCTGACCAGTGTGTTTTTTCTTCCAAAGAACCTGGAAATCCATAGTTTTACAGAAAGCATTCTCATTTTTAAATGTTGGAAACTAAAACAAACATCTGTATGAGCCAAAAAAAAAAAATTACATCTGTGAACCTAATATATCATGAAAACCATCAGATTCTGACTTTTTTAAAATTCCCATCTGTGCAGAAGAATTTTCCTTATGGAAATTTCACAAACATGTTAAGACTACTGTGTTGGCATAATGACCATTTAAAAAACATATATGATTTGCTGTTTCCCTATGTGTGGCCCCAAGTTTTTATAGGTGTTTGCTGCTTTTCTGAGGGAATAATTTTCAACTTCAACTATTACTAGGTTATTAAAGGCTTAAACACAAGGCTGGCTTCCCTTCCTTCCTTCCTTTCTTCCTTTCTTCCTTCCTTCCTTCCTTCCTTCCTTCCTTCCTTCCTTCCTTCCTTCCTTCCTTCCTCCCTCCCTCCCTTCCTCCCTCTCTTCCTTCTTTCAAAGTTAAAGAAAAATAGGAACGAAAGACAAATTAGTAACAAACATAATAAGCAAAGAGTTAAAAATATGATTATGTGCTAAAGAACACTCTCTTCTGCTTTGTCAAGAATAATGTGGATTAATATAAAACAAACAAAAACAGAATTTCTCATATGTGGCCCTAGTAATAAATATAATTTTTAATTGTGCATGACTGCTTATTTTTACCTAGAAGCAACTGAAATGAACTATCAATTTGACACTTTCAAAACTGGGGATTTTAAGGATGCATCAGTGATAGACTGATTAAAAATTCTTTTTTTAGCCATTAGAAATAAGTCTTAATCCCACTGTTTTAATGGATATTTTTCACACCTGTTACCAAAGTGAGAAACATTGAAATTAATCTGAAGAGCAAAATGATCCATTTAAATATATCTTTAAATTAGTTCAAATGAGAGAATTTTTTTGACAGCCTTTACTTAAATTTTATCAATTTTGACCAAGTCAGCTCCATATAAACTAGAGATGTGAAGGAGGACTTAAAATTAATGTCTTTCAATTTCTCCCTGGACCCATGTGGAGCCCAAGAAATGTAATAGAATACGTTTTGTGTTTTTTTTAAACCTTGTCTCATTGCTTTGAATAGATATTTCTCCAGAGTCCTCTCATCATACATGTGCCATTGGTCGGAACCGAAAGACCATAAAAGGAAGATGAGAAAGCACAGTTACTGGAATTTAGGCAGCTTCAGGAGTGTCTCATATATTTTGAAACTTAAAGGTATTTCGCAATGGTTATTTAAAATGGTTACTGTTTTTCCTGTAGTTGGCCCTGCTTTGGGAGATTGACTTAATATATTTTAAATTATATTTTAACTTTACGATGGAAGCAATTCCTTAAAAATAGTAAAGATATTGACATGGCTTCAATGTTTTAGTCCCCTCCAAAATTCATGTTGAAACTTAATCCCTTCCAAAATTCAAGTGCTTCCAATACGATGGTATGAAGAGGTGGGGCCTTAAGAAAAGATGAGGCCTTGAGAACTCCTTCCTACTTAATGGATTCAGGCCCTTTTGAAACAAGCTTTCTACAGTGTTCAATGAGCTTGTCCTTCTGTTTTCTGCCATGTAAGAACACTGCAGGAAGGCCCTCACCAGATGCCAGTCCCCGTCTCAGCCTCCAGAACTGTGTGAAATACATTCTGTTCATTGTCAATTACCCAGTCTTAAGAGTTTTGTTGTAACAGTCTGAACATAGTAGGACACATATATTTTTGGCATTTAAAAGATTTTTAAGCTTTTTGTGTCACATCCTCAGTCTAAATGACATTTTTGTTTACACGTGCTCTTTTGACTATTAATATTAGCTTATTAAGTATACACATTAGGTTGTTTTATTTGGTTTTCTAAAGCAACAGTATGAGGCAGAGATTTGTTGGTGAGATATTGGTTTGTTAAATGCTATATATAATTTTACTGGGAAACTAATAATACATTTTAAATAAATCATTTTAAATGTTTACTTTTTTATCATATATTAAATGCCGAGTACTTTTCACATATTGTAATTATAAAATAAACTTTTTACTTTAAAATAATTTTAAATTTACGGAAAAGTTGTGAAGAATTTTGATGGTTCTTGTAAACCTCACAAGTTTCCCCCATCAGTAACAGCTTCCATTAGTATGGTATATTGTGATAGCTAATGAAAAATCTTGATACATTGTTATTAAATGAAGTCTATATTTCATTTATGTTTTCTTAGTTTTTACCTTTTTCTGTTCCAGGATTCCATCCAGCATACCTCACTGCTTTCGGTCATTGTGTGTGACTTAGGGTCTTCTTGGCTGTGACACTTTCCCAGACTTTCCTTATTTTTGATGTCCTACACGGTTTTGAGGAGTACTGGTTACGTATTTTGTAGAATTTTCCTGATTTGATATTTCTCTAAAATTTTTCTCATGATTAGACTGAGATTAAGGACTTGAGGGAGAGAAACCCCAGCAGTAAAGTGCCATTTTCATCGCATTATATTAAGGATACATGCTGTCAACATGACTCAGAACAATTCATGTAATCATTGATCATCTGACTAAAACAGTGTTTATCCACTGTAAAGTTATCTTTCCTCCCTTTGCTTACTGTACCCTGTGGAAGAAAGTTGCTCTGAGCAGTCCACACGTAAGAAATGGGGAGTTATGTTTCATCTTTGCAAGGATGGAGAATCTGCATAAATTATTTGGAATTATGCTGCAAGGGATATTTTCTATTTTATCTAATTTATTTGTTTATTCATTTTTTTAAAATTCAGGATATTACAGGAGTATAAACACCCTAGCTTCATATTATGCATTTGCCTCACCCAAACCAGGGCTACAAGCCTGCCTCTCCTCCATACAACGCACTCCGCCTCCATTAGCTGTGGATTTCTCTCCCCCACCTCTCCCAGATGACCGGCACCCAGTGAGTATTACTACCATGTGAGCACCTTAGTGTTGATCAGTTAGTACCAATTTGATGGTGAGTACAAGCGGTGTATGTTTTTCCATCCTTGTGATATCTCACTTCGAAGGATTGTCTCAAGCTCTATCCAGGATAATATAAGAGGTGCTAGTTCACCATTATTTTTTGCAGTTGAGTAGTATTCCATGGTATACATATACCACGTTTTATTCAATAATTTATTTGTATCAGATAAATACATGAATATTTGTTTTATACTTTGGGCAATAATCCAACATTATTTTGTGGCACAAATATTTTTTCACGTTTCTTGCTGGACACTTTCAGTTGGCTACTATGTCCTTCCTCCTCCCCACTGTAATTGTATGTATGTTTGAACACTTCCTTACTTTCTGATGTTACAGAACATGCCAGGTTCATCTTATGTGTTTCCTGTCCTAGTCCTAACGTCAGACATTTCTTCAACGATCCTTTATTTCTTTAATTGTGAAATGTTATTGGAAAGCAAGAACTGGTTGTTAGTTTTGCTCTTTACTTCTTTGGTTTGTTTGATTCTAGGACCTCTCAGCTGACAAAGCAAGGAAATATGTGTTTTTCTACTACCCACCTTGTATACGCATACATGTAAATAGATCTCTGTATGACCATCTATATCTACCTTAAGCTAAACATGAATTATACTGATATCTCCAACTCTCATCCATTACCACATGAATCATTCTTGTGTTATCTGCTTGTTTATTTGTAATTTTGTCTGACCTCCCATTCTGGTTCCCACCATCTACCATTGATTTAATTATTTGTTCAGTGTATTATAAATGTGTAATGGTTTTTAAGTTATAAACCTGTACATTCATGGAAAACAGCCTTAGCAACTGGAGTATGACACTTATATATAGTTTCTTTTGCCTTTAGTCTTATAGACAATCTCTTTGTGAGTCTTTATGTTTAGGCAAGTTTCTTGTAGACAACACATAGGTGGATCTTTTTAAATTTTTAGCCACTCTGACAAGCTCTATCTTTCATTGGTACATATAGAACTTACTCATTTAAAATACTTACTGATATGGTTGGATTAAAATATACCATGCTTGTAAATGTTTTCTATTCATTGTATTTGTTCTTTGTTTCTTTATTATTCATTTCTTTTCTGCCTTCTCTAGTTTTAGTTGAGGATTTTATGTAATTCCATTTGATCTCCTTTCTTAGCATAATTATACATTTAAAAAATTTTAGTGGTTGCTCTAGAGTTTATGATATACATTTTTAACTATTCTAAATCCACCTTCAATTAGAAGTATACCAATTTTCATGTAGTGCATGTACCTTGTAACACAGTAGTCCCAATTCCTCCCTCCTATCCCTTGTGACATTACTGTCATTCATATCTTCTGATCACCTAATACATTGTTACTATTATTATTATTGTTTTAACCTATATTTCATATAAATTAAGAATGAGGAAAGAACTATCATACTTTCATTTATGCCTCCTTTGATCGTCTTTTCTTTCTATAGATCCAAGTTTCTGTTTTTTGGCCAATCTTTCTGCTTGAAGACATTTTCTTTTAAAATTCATTTTTATCATACACTGACAAATTATAATTGTATATATTTATAGGGTTTAAAGTGATACTATGATTTATGAATACAATGTGGAATAATTAAATCAAGCTAATTAACATATCCATCACCTCAAATACCTGTCAGTTTTATGGTGAGAACTTTCAAAATTTCTTCCTAGTAATTTTGAAATGTACAAATATTTGCTATACTGATCATGTTGTGCAATAGATCTTAAAAAAAAAAAGCTTATACCTCCTTTGTATCTAAGGCTTTGTACACTTTGACAATAATCTCCCCATTTTCCCCACCTACCTTAACCTCTGTAAACATCATTCTACTCTGTGCTTCTATGAATTTGATTGTTTTAGAGTCTATATATAAGTGAGAATGTCCCCAAAACCACTTATTTGTCTTTCTGTGCCTGGATTAATTCACTTAGTGTAATGTTTCCCAATTACATTCATGTTGTTGCGTATGACAGAATTTTATTCTCTGTTAAGACTGAGTAATATTCCATTGTGTATATGCACCACATTTATTTTATCCATTCATCTGTTGAAGGACACTTACATTGATTCCACAACTTGGCTATTGTGAATAGTGCTACCATGAACATAGGAATACAAACACCTGTTCAATATACTGATTTCATATCTTTAGGATAAATATCCAGATGTGGGGTCACTGGGTCATATGCTACTTCTATTTTAGTTTTCTGAGGAACCTCCATACTGTTTTCTATAATGGTTGTACTAATTTACACTCTCACCAACAAACAATGTATAAAAGTTTTCTCCACATCCTTATAAACAATTGTTTATCTATTTTCAAGTGTTTTTTGATAGTAGCCATTCTGACAGGTGTAAGGTGATATCTCACTGTGGTTTGAATTTGCATTTTCCTAATGATCAGTGATGCTGAGCATTTTTGATATATCTGTTGGCCATTGTTATATAGTCTTATGAGAAATGTCTCCTCATGTTACTTGACTATTTTCTAATAGGATTATTTATTTTTTTTCTATGAAGCATAAAGAGTTTTTTATATATTGTGGATATTAACCCCTTAACAGATGTATAGCTTGCAAACATTTTCTCCCAATCAGAAGTTGTCTCTTTACTGTGTTAATGTTTCTTTTGTTGTTCAGAGTATTTTATGTAAATGTAATTCTATCGATTTATTTACAATTTCATTATCCATGCTTTTGAATCAAATCTAAAAAAATTGTTGCCCAGACCAATGTTATTTAGTTTTCCTCTATTTTTTTTTCTTCTATATTTTTTACAGTTTCAGGTCTTATGTTTAAGTTTTTAATGCATTTTGAGTTGATATTTATATATGGTATAAAATAAGGGTTCAATTTCATTTATCTGCATATAGATTTCTTTGTTCCCAACACTGTTTATCAAAGAGACTATCATTTTCCCATTGTGTGTTCTTGGAATCATTGTCAAAAATCAATTAATCATGCATGCTTGGGTTCATTTTTATATTCTCTATTCTCATTGGTTTAGGTGTCTATATTTATGCAAGTACTACACAGTTTTAATTACTGTCACTTTGTAGTATTTTTGAAATCAGGTAGTGTCAGGCGGTGTGATGCCTCCAGCTTTGCTCATTTTGCTCATGATTTCTTTGGCTGTTTGGGGATTTTCATGATTCCCTATGAATTTTTTTGCTAAATATATGAAAATGACACGGAAATTTTGATAGGGATTGCATTGAATCTGTAGATTGTTTTGCATAGGATGACATTTTAATAATAATAATTCTTCTAATCCATAAAATGGAATATTTTTCCATTTATTTGAATATTCTTCAATATATTTAATAAACTTTTTATAGTTTTTAGTGTAAAGGTCTTTCAGCCCTTGGTTATATTTATTCCAAAGCATTTTTTTTTATTATGTAGCTATTGTAAATGGGATTTTTCTCTTGATTTCTTTATTTGGAAGTTCTCAGTGTGTGGAAACACTACTTATTTTTACATATTGATTTTGTTTCCTGCAATTTTACTGAATTTTTTTTATTAGTTCTAACTTTTTTTGGTTGTGGTTGAAATCCTTAGAGTTTTCTATTTATAAGATTATGTTATCAGCACACAGCAACAATTTTACTTCTTCCTTTCCTATTTGGATGCCTTTTATTTCTTTCTCTTACTTAATTATTCTGTCAAGGTCTTCCAATATTATGTTGAATATAAGTGGTGAGAGTGGGCATCCTTGTCTTGTTCCAGATCTTAGAGGAAAGGATTTTAATTTTTTACCACCGATTACAGTATTAGCTGTGGGCTTATGACATACAGCGTTTATTGTGTTAAAGTACATTCCTTCTACACCTAAGATTGTGAAAGGATATTGAATTTTGTCAAATGCTTTTTCTGCATCTAATGAGATGATCACAGCTTTTTGTCCTTCATTCTGTTAATATAATGTATCACTTACATTTATTTGCATATTATGTGGACAAGAATGACTCCATCTTCAATGCTTATCCACCATATTCACTTCTGACTAACCCCAAGTCCAGGCCGGCCTCCAAGATGTATATTTAATATATTATACCCTATGTAGATATACTTCTTTAGTGTGAGTTACACCTTTACTCCAAAACACCCTTTAATGTTATCTCACAAATCAATATTCTGTGAAGCCCACAGAATTCATTTGGTCAATTTGCACATTCCTTCCAGAGCATGTATACATTTCTCCCCAAGATATATAACCCCTAGGTCAGAGGGGTTGCAGTGCAGAGATCTACCTGTCTTGTAGCTGCTCAAGACCATGCCTATGTCCATAAGTTCGTTTAATAAATCATCTTTTATTGACAAACTGGATTTTTCTGCCTCATTCTTTGGTTCCTCAGGCCCTTCAGCATTTGGAGGCCCTTTCACAGAATACACATGTTGAATACACAGAATACCCTTGCATTCTGGTATAAATCCTATTTGCTTATGGTGAATGATCCTTTTAATGCGTTGTTGAATTCAGGTTATTTTGCTGAGGTTTTTTCCATCTATGTTCATAAAGGATATTAGCCTGTAGGTTTTTTTATTTTCTTATTGTGTTTTTATCTGGCTTTGGTATTAAGGTAATGCTATCTTCATAAAAAGCACTTGGAAGTATACTCTCCTCTTTAATTTTTTTGGAAAAGTTTGTGGAGGATTTGTATTAGCTCACCTTTAAAAGTTTGGTGGAATTCAGCATTGAAGAGATCAGGCGCTGGGCTTTTATTTGATTAGAAGTTTTGTTTTTTAATATATATTACTGATTCAAACTCTGTGCTCATTATTGATCTATTCAGATATTCTATTTCTTCATGATTTAATTTTGGTTGATTATATGTGTCTAAGAATTTATCCATTTCTTCTAGGTTATCCAATTTGAGGGCATTTAATTTTTCATAATAGTCTCATAATTCTTTGTATTTCTGTCATATCAGTTGTAATTTCTCCTCTTTCATTTTGGATTTTATTTATTTGAGTCTTTTTTCCATAGATAGTCTAGCTAAATATTGGTGATTTTGTTCATCTTTTCAAAAAACTAATTTAGCTTTGTTGATCTTTTGAATTGTATTTTTAGTCTCTATTTCATTTTTTTCTGCTCTGATTTTTGTTATTTTTTTTCGTTAGCTAACATTGAGCTTTGTTTGTTCTTGTTTTTATATTTCCATAAGGCACAATATTATGTTGTATATTGAAGGTCTTTCTTATTTTGATGTAGGCATTTATTGTTATAAGCTTTCCTCTTAAAGCTGCTTTTACTGCATCCTGTAAGTTTTGATATGTCATGTTTTCATTTCCATTTATCTCTAGGCATTTTTAAATATCTCTTTTAATTTCTTCTTTGACTCATTGTTTTTTCAGGAACATTTTGTTAAATTTTTATGTGTTTGTAAACTTTTAAACATTCTTCTTGTTAGTGATTTCTAGTTTCAAACCACTGTGGTCAAAAAAGGTACTTGGTATGATTTCAATCTTCTTAAATTGGCTAAGACTTATGTTGTGGAGTAGCATATAATCTATTCTGGGAAAAGTTTTGTGTGCATTTGAGAGAAAAAATGTGTACTTTGTGGCAGTTTGATTTAATGTTCTATTTATGTTCATCAGGTGTATTAGTTCTATGGTAGTGGAAGTCCTATGTTTGCTAATAAATTTTCTGTCTGGATGATCTGTCCACTATTGAAAACAGAGTAATAAAGTCACCTAATATTATTGTATTGTGGTTTATCTCTCCCTTCAGATCTTTTAATATTTCCTTTATATCTTTAGGTGCTCTGATGTTGAGTTCATATATATTTACAATTGCTATATCTTTGTGATGAATTGTCTGCTTAATTATTATATAATTCCCATCTTTGTTTCTTTTTACAGTTTTTGATTTAAAGTCTGTTTTGTGTGATATAAGTATAGATACTCCTCCTCCTCTTTTTTCATTTCCTTTTGAGTGGAAAATGTCTTTTTACATCCCTTCACTTTCAGTCTTATATGTGTCCTTAAAAGTGATGTGAGTCTTCAGTAAGCAGCATATAGTTGGTTCTTTGTTTCATTAATTCATTCATTCACTCCATGTCTTTTTATTTAAGAATTTAATCCATTTACATATAAGGAAATTATTGGTAAATAAGGATTCATACTGTTGTTTTGTTAATTATTTTCTGATTATTTTGTCGATACTTGCTTTCTTTCTTTCTTTTTGTCTTGCTTTGTGGTTTGATAGCTTTCTGTGGTGGTATGTTTTGAATCCTTTCTACTTTTGTTTTTTTGTTTCTACCCTAGATTTTTGCTGTGGTTGTCATGAGGCTCATGTGGAACATTTTCCACTGGTAAAAATATATTTCAAGCTGATAACAACTTAACTTACTCTCTTACTCTCGTATATATTTTATGTTTTTAATGTCAGGATTTTTATCACTTTGCAATATGTTTCCCTTGACAATTTATTTCAGCCATAGTTATTATTAACAATTTTATCCATTAACCCTAATACTAGGGATCAAATTATATACCACCATTATAGTCCTAGAGTATTGTGAATATGGCTCTGTATTGCTTATGCCATTGGGTTTTGTGCTTTCTGAAGTTTTATGTTATTAATTAGCAGCCTTTTGTTTCAACTTAAATAATTCCCTTTAGCAATTCCTGTAAGGCAGGCCCAGTGGTAATGAACTCCTTTGTTTTACTTTTAGGTAAGATAGGAAGGCTGGAGGCTACTGGAGTCAACTAGAGTGGGAGAAATTCCCATCCCACAGCAGAGATAAAACTGAGACAATGTCCTTTCCTTTGGAAAATATGCATGTATTATTGAGGAAGCTTTGGATGTACTTCACAATAGTTATTTCTTCCCTTTCCCCTGCTAAAGCCATGAGGGAATCTTTCTTGGATATCTGTCATGAGAACCTGGTGTGGTTCCTGGAAGTAAAACCCACACAAATAAGACTTTAGCTCCCTGTTTCATCTCACTCTCAGGCTAGTTCACACTCATCCCATAGCAGTTAGGCCAAATTACCATTCAAGTGTTTCTATTACTCTAACTCTCTAGAGACTTCTGTTCCACATTGGCAAATTTAGGCTTTCTATCAATAGATGGATCTATCTCTCCAAATTTCAGGGTGGCAGTTTGCCCTCCTACCTCACATCTCCAATGAAGTAAGAAAAATCATTGGTTATCTGTTTATCTAACTTTTTGTGTTGCTTGTTGTAAAGATGGGAATGATGGCTCCCCAGCTCTCTTTAACATGTTGAAGCTTAAAATGTCAAAATGATTACTTCTTGCACATAAAATCCCAATAAACTAATTGTGGGTCACTCATTCCACATTTATTTGTGGGAACAAAAATACAAGAATAGGTTATTTACTGATTAAATAAAATATAGAACTATAAATTTAATAAAAATCCATCCTATGAAGATAAGAATGCAAAGTGGGATTTCTTTAGAAAGGGTACAAATTTTTGAATACTTACTTAAAAAAGAGAACACATTCCTATATAATTGATAAATTTATTTCAAAAGCACATAAATATATATTCACATAACATCAACCTATAGAATTCCCCACACCTGGGGAATATTGATTCTGGTAATTTCTACACTAATTAGATTTAACATTAGGCTAAGGAAAGGACAATTCAATTTTAGCTTTTAGGACATGAGCTGATTTATTCAGGGGTCAAAATGAGAATGTTTCCCTGAAAAGCAATGAATCGACTCAATGCATTCCATATACCATATATTACTTTTTATAGCTAAGGAGTCCTTGATATTTTTAGGATTGCCAATAATTTTATGTGTTTGTGTTCCTACTTTAGAAATTAGCAAAGAAATGTATGATACTTGGCACTTCAGCCATTTGCCATTGTGTGTATGTGTGTATACACTACATATTTTTTCAACTACTTTTTCAAGATTTAAAAGGATTTCTCATAATGTTTCTGCAACATCAGTAAAATAGGTCAGACAGTATGTGAGCTCAAATGAAAATAACTAAGGAAGACTGCCCACAGACTTACTTCTCTTTTTTGGCTTTCTAAACCTATCCACCCTGCTGAATAGAGATTTTCAATAGGAGAAAGAAAATACAGGCTATTGTGTAGGTGTTTAAATTGTGTGCACTGACCTAAACCAAAATTGTTAACATAATTCAGAGTCATAAGTTTTGGCAGATGAGTGTGTGAATGAAACATGCACACTATGTGGAATACAAGATGACATATTTTTTTCTCAACTGACTGGTTAATGCAGCTGTGTCCTGTCTGTCCTATATAAGGCTGTTTTAAAATTTTGAAGGAGACATTCCTTTATAAAAACATGAAACATCTTTTGGAATAGTAAAACTTGATATTATACTATGATATTAAAGTTTAACTTATATTCATTATTACTTTAGAGAGGAAATCTCAAGATGCAATGCATGATGGGCTAAATTGATTACAAATGACTTGTGTATTTTTTTTTCCTCTGGGGCACTTTCCTGAGAAATGACTTGTGTATTTTAAACACTGAGTAACACCAGTGAATAATGAACAGCTAATAGAGGCAAGAAGATACAGTTACAAAATGGAACATGAGGATTAGTCAAATGAAATACCCACAACAATGCAAATTTAAGACTAAAATTTATAATCTTGTGATTATTCTGTACAGACAATATTATTTTGGGTAGTTGAAAATTTGTACAGGGAATCTGTCTGCCTATAAAAGAAGGATTCAGATCAATCAATCAGTGAAATACCTCTGAATTCATATTCAGGGGCAGGAAAATTTTGTAAATTACTCAAAGGCTTCAACAACCCTCATTTTCAATGTCATTTGGTCTCCTTGCTCACCTTTAAGTTTGATTTACACTGTGAAATAAGTGGCATATATCCTTGTCGCTGTATAAAGGTCACCATCAATAAATAAGCACTTTTAACACTATTTTTTTTCCTTCTTTTTCCAAATTGAAATTTAGAAGGAGAAGGTTTTGGTGGAAAGCCCTGGCCTGCTAACTCAAAGAATAGATTGGGCCCTAAGGAGGAGAAAGGACTTAAAGAGAGAAAAAGGCTTAAATGCCTCCTTCATAAAACTCTAGCCAGCTATTAATGGGAGAGAACCCAGATGATAATGAAGACAAATCACATCCTGACGCCTTCTTATATTTTACCCTAAGATTTAAAACTTGTGATTTTAATATTTGGAAACCATTTCTATGATGCCTGACATTTAGACAATTGTTTAAGAGAAAAAAAAAAAAACTGACAGGAAAAGATTAGCTGGACTGTGCTCTGGACATGGAGGAATGCAAATGAGAGTGTGCAATTGTCAAACAGTGCACATCAAAACCACTGTGGAGACAAATAACCAGACTGAGTGACTTTCAAACTAAGAAACTAGGTCAAAAATCAGATGAAGTGTGTGTCTATAACAGCAGCATTTTGTTATCTAAATTGTTCATGTTTTAATATTGAATAGTAG
The DNA here is from genome assembly GCA_963574885.1 of Lepilemur ruficaudatus. Classification (NCBI taxonomy): domain Eukaryota; kingdom Metazoa; phylum Chordata; class Mammalia; order Primates; family Lepilemuridae; genus Lepilemur; species Lepilemur ruficaudatus. The sequence continues at coordinate 13,974 of CAUYRT010002463.1, forward strand.
TGTGTTTACATTTAACCGTATGTGGCTCAAAATGTCATTTACACGTAAATTTTTTTCTCTAAAATAGTTAAGGGAAGTTAATAGCCCCAATAAGCAATAGTTCTTAGTCACAACTTAATCTCACATTATTCACTCCAGATAATCATCAGAGTTCAATTGCTCATTTGAGAGTCTTTCCCTCAGATCTTAAAAGAATTTTTTGAGACTTCAAAAATAGCCTAGTAAAATCGAGTCCCCTGGGAGAAATATCAACATAAAACATTGTTCATCTTCTCTAAACTTAGTTAATATTGATAGTAAATCCCTGTCAAAAGAAGACTTGGCAAAGGTTTAGATCGGGGTTGAAGAAGATCAGTGATTTCAGGAAGACACAAAGGTGGGTAGAAGGGAGAGAAGTTCATGAGAGAAGTTAGTACAGACACACACACACACACACACACACACACACACACAGGGAGTACTTACACCATGAGCTCATCTTTACATATTTATTAAAATTTTCAGCATTAATTTATCCAGGGTTAGTTTGAGTCACAAACAATGAAAATGTTTTATGCACAATTCACCCCAGATTTTTTTGGAGTCATTCTGAATTTACATAGTTTCTTCCATTTTCTCTTTTCATCATGTCCTTGGCCCTTTGCATGCAATTGGCCTACAACACGTGATGCTCTCTGTGCCTAACCATCCCAGTTCACCACTTTGCCCAGTGAACCCATTGCCCTGGGCATGAGAAGCATCTTGTTTCAATCTCTGCATCTTACAATCTGTTTTTCTTGCGGGGCTCTTGTGGTGTAAGAAAACATTTTGGACTCTACTGTAACTTTCTGAACTAAGATATGCCTTTGCACTACTCCTGCCTCCTTGAATTTTGTTTTACTCCTTTGACCAGAACTAGCATTTCCAGAGCTGGTCATGAGATATTTGCTTTTCTATTGTCTGTTCTGAGAAAACTTCATCAGCATTCTCCTCTTGAACTCCATCCCAAGCCTTCTATCAACACTTTCCATTCACACATCTCCATGCACCCATTAAGGACATAAATAAAACATATTTCACATCCATGTTTGTCGGTAGCATATTGTCTTGAATTTTTATCTGAATCATAATGACCTTTCATAATATGAGGACTTGATGGCCATCAAATGCACCACGGAGATCTGCGCAAGGAACATAATTGAAAGTCCCACCATTTCCAAGCTGAGGCCTTGTTCCTGCAAGCTCCTCTCAGCCAGGACTGGGTCCAAGGGCTCAATTCTTGCAAGACGAGGCAATTTTGGCTCAAGTATCACTTGTTTCTCTGCCTCAGTGAACCTTTCTTGGAACTATGCTATGATCTGAGACTCTTAATAAACAGTCCTCTTTCTTTTCCTCTCTCCTGCAGTGTCAGACCTGTATCAGATGAAAAGCTCATCCAGCTTCTTCCCTCTATGTTTCACAGGTATTTCTCACAGTCAGTATTTTCCAAATCGAATCCAGTTTAGTACTGGTACTTGGAAGGCCCAACTTGACATAAGAATATAATCCCTATGGTTGTTTTTCCAAATATTATGTCCATTAATGGATTTTAGTATAAAGTAGTGAACAATTTTATGGATGCTCATGTTGGAAGCATTTGAAATAAAATGACAATTCTGTCTAGTACTAGTTGTGTGATTTTAGGCTATCATTTCAAGTCTCAGTTTTCTACTTTGTAAAATAAAAATAATAATAATTATCTCATGCTGGTTATTGTGTGGAGGAGCATGATTCTGACATATAGCAAACATCCATTAAGTAGTAATTTTAAAAGTCATGAATGAAGAATCAGAAATATTTAGGGAATGCATATTAAAACCTTGAAAGAATGAGCATTGAAATGGAATTGTTATATTTCTTGCTAGAACTAGGAAATTTTAGCTTGAATAGAAAGGAAGAAAGATTAACACCATCCATGGGATCTGCTGGAATTACCTCTTCAGAGCTAAAGTTTTCTAGAAAACTTTGGGTGGCTAAAGCACTAACATGCTCTCAGGGATCTCACTAGGTCTCATTTTTTTATAGGAAAGAATCATAATTTCACGGAAAATTTAGCACTAAGACCCCTATAGACCTCTGGAATCTGAACTTTTGAAATTTAAACTTTAACAATGATTTTTTTGCTTGTACTTGAAGGATTATAGAAATGAACTCCTTATTTCTAAATTTCCCTAAACTTTCATAAAATTCCCTAAATTTCTCTAAATTTTCTAGTCATGATTATTCAAAGTAATTGATGCTGTGTCCTCAAGTCACTTAATCCTGAACTGACTAAAGCAAATGGCAATAAATATATAGTGATGCAGAATTTTTACAATGTTTAAATATAGTGGATACAGGATTGAAGGAGACTGTAGGTGTTTCAGTTAAAATGTTTATCTGCAATGCTCTGCTGTATGAGAGAGAATTCATAAGGTTGCATTTTGTTTTATTATTAAAGCAGAACCAAGGATATCTAGAACTTTAATATTTGATGCAAAGAAAATGAGCCAAATTATTGCAAATTCTACACCATATAGGTAAAGAACAAGATACATAAACATGGAGTGCCTTTCTAGTGTAAGAATACCATGACATGCCTGACAGAAGAGAGGTTGTAAGGTCAAGGCTGTCATTTCACATAATGTAACTTTCCTAAAGAGCAGATGCTATTGTAAGTCAGTGATAAGAAAATAATGAGCCATATTTCTTCTGATAATAAGATTATGCTTCAAGAACCAGTTTGGTTCTTTTTTTTAAAGTTTATTAACACTTTGGTTAGCAGTTAAAAACAAGATGTCACCTCCTAGATTATTGGTGCAAGAAGATAGTTCACAAGTGGAAACAATATTTTATAGACCAAAAGGAAAGTGGCCAAACAGAAATTCTTTAATAGGTATATTTGCAATTACTTTCTGATAAATTATATACAAGCAGTGATTCTATCTGAGCAAATGGACATTATTTTAGAAGATTTATTAAGTAAGAAACTATCTTGAATATTGTGAGAAAGCAGTTCCAATGGAATAAAAAACATAGGTTTTCTGAAAAATTGACTAACAACATGATCATGCTATATGTGCGTATACAAGAAAATGAGTTTAAGAGAATAAATGGAAAGACTGATAGAGAAAAAATAAAATAGCTTTATTACAAAAAAATTTAGAAAGTCATAATCAAATAGTGCATTTATTTGCTAAGAGGGCTGGACATGAGCACTATATCTAAGAATAATGACAACTTAAAAGAACTTTTTCCCTTAAGCCACGAATTGGCAAACTTTTCTGTAGAGGCCCACAGAGTGAATAATTTAGGGTTTGTAGGCCACTTATGGCCTTTGCTCCATACTATTTTTTTAAACAATTTTTAAACTTTAAAATTTGTTCCTAGCTAGGGGTACAGCATACAAAAAGAGACCAAGGGTCAAATTTGGCCGAAGGACTATACTTTGCCTATTCCCAATTAGTATTTGTGAAATAAAATTGTCTACACCCTACACAGGGGGATGCAGCAGATGAGATGAGATAAGTGAAGTCTCCTGATAAGAAAATGAATCCAAAAGAACAGAAAACCCAATCACCAGATTGTAGGATATTACATATTTTTTAAAGAGGAATGAAATACCTGTAAATGAGAAACTTACCTGATTGGACTATCATATGTAAATGCAATCAATACTGTACGTTCATTTCCACATTCTAGCAGATACATTTGATTTTAGGTTTTTGTTCTTTCTTTTGTCTTCCTGCCCATTTCTCTTCTATAGATAAAAATAGTTTATGATTTTTTTTAACAGAGATGACTATCATCTTCTATCCTATTTAACATAACAGATTAAGGGGGAAAAGTTGGTAAAGAATTGGTAGTTATGCTGTGATTTTTGTTATTTTCCATAGAGAATTATTTGGCATGGTTTAAATTGAACATAGCAAAAATGTCTATACTACCTTGCAATTATAAGACTGCTTTACTTTGATATTCTAACATAGAATAATAATCTACATAGCATCTATAGAAAAAAAGGCAAAGGGCTTTAACTGCTTTTAGCATTTCTACTCTACAAATCAGATGAAAGATTTTTAAAGAGAATAAAGAACATATTTTTGTGGCATTTTGAAACACCCTTATTTGGAATGCTAATTATAATCAGCATACACATTACAGTGTTTCATCTGAAAAGTAATATATTTCATTTTCGACCTTACAGCCCCCTATGATGTCCTTATACAGAAGTCACATTTCAATGACAAAGGCAGCCAGAAGAGAAGTCTGCTGATGGATATTAAGAGCTTCCTGCGGATGCACGCACTTCATAATACTTTTTTGATCACTCCGGGTAGGACATTTTATGCAAGATGCTCCACTTCAATGGATGTGATTCTAATCCTCAAATGTCTGTGGTTTCCAAACTAAGAAAGAAAGAAACAAACGAGGGGAATATGACATATAAAAAGGGAAAAAGATAATTAAAACTTACAGAAGAAAAAGGGGGGAAAAGACAGAATTAAAGGGCAAAATACATTTGACCATGCATAAAATGAACATTAACATGAATATAAAAGTGGTATAAAATGACAAAGAAAGAAGAAACAAAGTACGGGGAAAAGCAACTTAAAATTTTCCACTTACTTGAACACTTTGAGCAAACCATTTATTTTATAGTTGCTTTTGATTTGAGAGTAACAACAATAGGAGAATTGAACCTGTGTGTTCAACAAATACACCTGGGTATCTTTTGACATTTTAGCAATTTTGTATTGCACTGAAATGACAAGTCTTAAAAAATATAATAAGACAACCTAGAACTGGGCTGATCAATGCAGTAGCTCCTAACCACAGTAGCTATTAAACACTGCACTTGTGGCAAGTGAAACTAAGGAACTGAAATTTTAATTTAATTATTTTTTGTTTTCATCTAAGCTTAAAAACTGAAGCACTATATAATATTTTTGCACTACATACAACTTTGTCTTTTTCATAGGATTATATTTCACTATAATCATTATTTTAGAGAATAGCATTATTCTATTGTTACTGTGTTGAGCACAAGCACTGTTTCTAGTATTACACATGAACATATCACCAATTTGGTAAGCGTAAACTAATTAATTGAGTTTAATTTTTCTATACACAGATGTAACACTTCAGTGTGTTCTTAAAATATTTTATGGAGGAAGAATGAGTTACAGTGACACTTATTAAAATTGTAATTGATAGTTAAATTGAAATATTGAGTAAGTATAACTAAATTCTTTTCCAGATTTTAAAAGTTATTAACAAACTTTAAAATTTAATACAAAGGCATACTACTGATACAGAACACACTGAAGCTTATACTGAAACTACTGTAAAAATAAAAACAAAAAAAATAACTAGAAGAAGGTATGTGTAAATTTTCTAACTTGTGGAATTTACAATTTGCTACTGTGGAGTAAAGGGAAAAAGCTGCCTGCTTTTTGGGCAAAATAATATTAGCTATAATAAGATATAGGAACAGCAACAGACATTTTCAGCAAAAAGGTGAATTTCTTGAAACATTTTCTCACAATAGTCAAAAACAATTGATTTTATTCTCCCTGACTATTAAAAACTTTTGATATGGTTTGAAGGGAGGAAATATATATGTACTTATTTTAATGTCTTATGGCATTATGTGTGTGCATGTATCTTAAATCATTTCTTTCAAGTAGATGGAATTTTGTTGGTTTATTTTTTCTTTTTCTTTTAAATAAAATTTAGATGGAAAATTTATTAAAGTTCAAAAATATTTCCACATTAATTTCCATAATAAGTTTAATAAGCATTATATATTAACTCAATAATACATAATTAATAAACATTTATGAGTTTAACTGTTGAAACTATTTCAAAGTCTTATAATTTTGAATGTCATTATATTTATGAAATGTAGGTAATTTCAAAAAGCTTTCCATATATTATACATACACACACACACACACCATGGAGTACTACTTAGCCATAAGAAGGAATGAAATAATGTCATTTGCAGCAACTTGAATAGAACTGGACACCATTATCCTAAATGAAGTATCTCAAGAATTGAAAAACAACTGCCATATATTCTCACTAATGAGAGCTAAATGATGGGTACACACAGGCACAGAGAGACGTAAAGGACATGTGAAACCAAGAATGGGGGAGGTAGAGAGGGGACGAGGGATAAAAATTTTCCAGTTGGGTACAATGAACACTATTTTGGTGATAGGTACACCAAAAGCTCTGACTTAATCATTATACAAGTTTATACATGTAATAAAACCCTCGTACTCTCTAATATTTTTTTAAAAATAGGCTCTGAATAGACATCTTTCAAAAGAAGACATACAAATGAATAACAGCCACATGAAGAAATGTTCAATACCACTATTCTTGGGGAGATGCAGAATAAAACCACAAAGAATAAGAATGGCTATTATCAAAAAACAAAAGGAAAGTCCTGGTGAGGATGTGGAGAAAAGGAAATGCTTTTACAGTGTTGGTGGGAATGTAAATTAGTATGACCATTATGGAAAACAGTATGGAGGTTCCTCAGAAAAACTAAAACTGGAAGTAGTATATGACCAGGCAATCCCATTCTGTGTATTTACCTAAAACATATGAAATCCGTATGTCAAAAAGATGTCTTCACTCTTATGGTCATTGCAGTGCTATTCACGATAGCCAAGATATGACATCACCATGTGTCCATCAAGGGATGAATGGATAAAGAAAATACTGTGTACACCCACACCCACACAAACTTGAATATTTTTCAACCTTAAAGAAGAAAGAAATTCTGCCATTTACACCAAAATGGATGGAATTACAGAACATTATGCTTCTGAAATAAGACAAACACAGAAAGACAAGTACCACATGTTCCCATTCTTATTTATATGCAGAATCTAAAACAGTTGAAACCATGGAAGCAGAGAGTTGAAAGGTGGTTATGAGATGTTGGAGGGTAGGTGAAATGGGAAAATGATAGTCAAAGAGCAGAAAACCTCAGTTATTAATCGATAGAAGGAATGAGATTAAATTGATTTTATTTTTTAATTTTTTTAGATCAATTATACAGCATGGTAAATATAGCTAATAATTGAGTACTGTGTATTTAAATTACACTAAGAGAGTAAGTTTCACATGTTCTTATCACAAAAGTGTTAAATATTTGTGCTATTAAGTATGTTGATTAGCTTGATTTAACCATTTTACACTGTATTCAAAAATCAAAATACTGCTTTGTACCCCATAAATATAGGCACCTCTAATTTGTCAATTAATAAAAAAAGAAATAAGTAAAGCAAAAAATTAAAAATTAAAAAAATAAACATCAAAAAATTCTATCACTAACTAAAATACACTTGTCCCTCTGTATGTGTAGGTGATTGGTTTCCAGGTCCTCTGTGGATACCAAAATCCAAAGCAGCTCAAGTTCCTTATATAAAATGAGATAGTATTTCCATATAACCTATAGGCATCCTCCTGTATACATTAAATCATCTCTACGTTGCCTATAAGGCCTATACAATTTAAATACTATATAAATAGTTGCTATACAGTTTTCTTTTTTATTTGTATTTATTGTTGTATTGTCATATTTTATTTCTCTTTTTTCCCAAATATTTTCAATGCACAGTTGGCTGAATCCACAGATGCAGAACCTGTGCTTATGCAGGGCCAACTATTTAGTATGTTTCCCATATTTTCCATGTGCCCGACACCAGAATAACCTCCTTAGATGGATTGTCTTTGGTAATATTTACAAATAAATTTTTAGTCCAATTTTTAAAGTCAGGAAACTCTGGCTCACAATTAAACTCGTTCAATATGACCTTGGCTTTCATGAGGCAGAGATGGTGAGGTAGCTCAAAAAACTTTTGATAGTTCACTTCCTATACTCTACTGATTGAGAAGTATAAGGCACAGAAGGATTCCTCTTTTGCTTCAAAAAAGGAAGAAATAATAAATCACACTGAAACTCATTTTAAAGTTCAAAAATTATATAACTACATCCTGTTTTCGGCATTATATTAAACCTAATGTAATTGTGCAAATATGTAGCTCTCTAACAAAGGCAAGATCTTTTAAATTCTTCATTAATTTTGTTGAAGGTGTTCAATATCATGTTGCAGAAATCATTATAATAGATTAGAGAAGCAGGATATTACTTAGCAGTGTTTTTAGTACAATATAAACAGTAACCACAAACAATAGCCCAAATAAATAGACTGCCCATGACTCAATGAATAAATTCTACCAACAGATTTAATTTGCATCATAAAGCCAAATTATTTTTAAAGTCTATAGTAATGTTGAAAATAAGTATAGCCTTGAATAATAATTTTTTCATTTAAGAAAATAATCGCAAATTTACGTGTCATAAACATTATGTATTTTTATGAAATTATATTATATGTTATGTCACAATACATTTGTCTGATAAGGTGTTGCTTACAGTGTACAGAAATGCTAAAAAAAGTTTAGTAAGAATTTATATAATAAAATATAGGATTTTGGTCATATCTATATCTGACTCATTTAGTTTTTCTCATTTCTCATCTGTCATCACTCAGAACACTTACTTTCTTAAAATCCCATAAATCTTAAAATACAGAATTTCTCTTTATGCTATACTGCTAATTTCACAATTTTTTAAAAAAAAACTGTGACCTTCCTCATATAAATCATATTTTCCCTTTGTATATCCTGCTCTCTATGTCCTTTCCAGTCTAATCCTAAACTCTTCATAACAATATCAGGTTTGTCAAAAATAATAAATGCCCCTTTCTGAATTTTGGATAACATCAATATAAGGATATCAGTTTAATGGCCTTGTAAAAATATGTGGCGAAAAAGCTGAATTCAATAAAGAAACTTTAAGTCCCAGGTCAGAAAACACTAGGACACCTGACCTCCATTAGACTACAAGAAAAAGCAATGACCCAAAGTTGTAAATGAATGTTCAAAAGAGATTAAGTCAAGTTTTTCTAATAAACTTGAATAGCTCTTTGTTTGTCATGAAGAAAGTAGAGACTCTGAAGAAATTTGCTGCTTTTTGGGAGCATAAGCATTTTTCTTAATATGAGAAATGCTAAGGCACTTTTAAATGGTAAAAGGAGATCCTGGACCTCTATATTATTCCCTGACTTTTGGACCTTGTCTTTGCTTTTCCTTTAGAATTTTAGCACAGTCAACAACTCATACACCTCTGTCATTCTTCAACAAAACTTGTCCTTTGTTTTTTCTGAAGGATAAGCTGCTATGGAAAAATTAAATGTGCCTCTATTTTACCCTCTAATTCTCACTTTTCCTTGAAATTTAAATTAGTAATAACAGTCTGAAATATCTTTGCTAGATAATGTAAAAGGACAACAACCCATATGTATAGATAGACGGATATATACTTTATTCAAGCTTACATAGATATTCCATGATTTATTTACTTGTTATTTTTGTTTGCCTTTCTTTTTTATTTTTAATTATTATGGGTACATAATAGTTGCATAACTTTGTAGGATATATGTGATGTTTCAATAAAAGCATACATAAATTTTCTACCCCATTCTCTCTATCTACCTCCTCTGTAAGGCCAATTAGTCTTAGATGTGCCCTTTTGAGGCTATCTTCTAGATCCGGTAGTTGTTTTGTATTCTTTTTTCTTTTCTGACTGTGTATTTCCAAGTTGCCTGTCTTCAAGCTCACTAATTCTTCTTCTGCTTGGTTGATTCTGCAGTTGAGAGATTCCAATGCATTTCTTAGTTTATCAATTGAATTCTTAACCTCCAGAATTTCTGCTTGATTTTTTTTTTCAATCTCTTTGTTAACTTTCTATGATAGGCTTCTAAATCCCTTCTTTGTGTTGTCTTGAAGTTCATAGAGCTTCTTTAGGAAAAGTATTTTGAATCCTTCTTCTGAGAGACCACATATCTCTGTCACTCCTAGATTGGTCACTGGTAACTTGTTTAGTTTGTTTGGCGAGGCCATGTTGTCCTGGGTGTTGTTGATGCTTGTGGATGCTCATGAATGTCTGAGCATTGAAGAATTAAGTATTTATTTTAATCTTCACAGTCTGGCTTGTTTGAACCCATCCTTCTTGAGAAAGCTTTCCAGATATTCAAAGGAAATTGAGTATTGTGATCTAAGTCTTTGGTCACTGAAGCCATGTTAGCACTGGAAGTGCCCAAGCAAATAGTAATGCTGCGACTCTTGCAGACTCCTGGTGGTACCACCTTGGTGGACTTGGGTAAGATCCAGGAGAATGCCCTGGATGACCAGGCAAAGTCCCACTTTCTTCCCTCAATCTCTGTGCTGGCCTGCTGGAATTGGGAGAAGAATGACGTGGACACTCCCTAGTGGCCACCAGCACCAGTTCACACCTGAAGTCAGCCCGGTCTCATCCAATCCTGTGGTGATTGTTCCCTGGCTTCCTCTAATGTTTATTCAAAGCCCAAGGGCTCCTTAGTCAGCAGGGGGTGACTCCTGCCAAGAGTGGGTCCTTCCCTTCAGGCAGCATGTTTCCTTCTGGCCCAGGTTGGGTCCAGAAATGTTATCCAGGAACTAAAGCCTAGATTCAGGGACTTCAGAATTCAGCTTGGCACTTTATTTTACTGTGGCTGAGCAGCTACCCAAATTGCAAAACAAAGTCTCTGAACTCTCTGCTTCCCTTTTTTCAGGTGAAAGTGGACTATCTCTAAGCTTCATTGCCTGTGTTTGGGGGAGAGGTGACATAGGCACTGGCTTGCCTGTTGCTGCTGGTGTCTTACTAGGTCTCTTGCACTCCAAGTGCACTGGCTCTGAGCCAGCACAGCTGCAGGAATTACTCAAGGACTGCAGCTTTTGTGTCCTGACTGTCTTAGAAATTTATTCCAGACCCCAAGCTGTTTTTATCAGCCTGTGGTGGAGCTAGTGGGGAATTCAGGCTTGGGAGGAGAGGATTTCCCTCTGGTTGGGCTGGTCTAAATGCTCCCTCCATGAGCACCAGCAGAATTCTGCCCTGTGCTGTGTTCCTGTGTGCAAGGTGGCCCTGGGTTTCAGTGCAAAGTCCCACAATCCTTCACTCTCCCTGGACACTCCCCTGGGCACACAGATTCTCTCTCCACTTGGTATGCAGATGGGACCCTGTGGGGGGACGGGGAAAGGGAGGCACAGGCCATGCAAGACTGCCTTTTCAGCCCTCTTCAGTGCTGCTTTCCTTGATATATTGTTAAAACCAGTTAGTATGATTGCTCTCCTGAGTTTTCTTTCTTCTCAAGGTGCTTGCTTGTGTGGACAGTTGTTATATTTGGTGTTTATGCAGAGGGATGATTGCTGGAGGCTTTTATTTGGCCACCCTGCTCTGACTGCCTCTCTCTCTTCCAATATTCTATCATTTAAAGAAGTAAAAGCAAAAGTAAATTAGGATAGATATATAGAATTATACATGTGTTACATAGCTCTTTCCTTCCCCTGATAGACAAGCCCTCAGATAGTAAAGCAGGATAAAATATTTTTGTAAGTCATTAGTGTTGCAATGCAGAGCGTTATTATTAACAAATAATACTAAAAACTGCAAAATCCATGCAGTCCATCACACATGACCAAAGAATAGAATTTGGATCTGTCCCTGTAATGTAAGCTTCAAATTTTCTAACTTTGTTCCATTAATTTTGCAAGCCTAATGTTGCATTAACTTTTACTTAAGCTAATTCTTACCTCTTTTTCCCATTTGTATTCAAAAAGCTCTTAGTGTTGAAATTCTATCCCTATTAGGCAAATCTATTCCAATAAAACTACTCTCTTGAATTGGATTATTTTCCATACAGTACTTTATTTTCTCTTCCTAAATATTTGATATACATTATCTGGAACCAATTAACACATTGATCATTTCAATGTTTATTAAAACCCTCATAATGACTTTTAAAGAAGAAATATGGTTGTATTTACAAACATTATATACTGCATTAATCTAGGACATCATGCAGAGACAAAAAGACATTGAAGGCATAATTCATTGGCTGTATAAAACAGGATTTTGTTAGCAGTTTGTTGAAATATTTTCAAAATACTGTTATAAATATAGTAACAATTTTCTGGTAGAGAAATCAAGACAGCTTAGGGAATTGGTAAGGAGTCATGGGTGAAATTCTCAAAGGGTTCTACAGAGGACCCAAGAAAGGGCTTAAATGCACTGGACCGAGGTAAGCAGCTGCAATTGATTTAGCAAGTAATAATGCAGAACACCAGGAAGAAAAGAGCAGGGGAACATGAAGCACTTCTGTCCTGGCTTCAGCCTTTTTCTGAGGCCAAGGACATAATTCTGCTTAAGTTTTGAAATGGTTTTTGTTCTTAAAAAGTATCATTTTACTTTTTGACTATTAAGTATGTGTCAGTTTTAATACAACCACTTGATTGCTGCTCTCAGAAGGACATGAGATTATCTTGTTTAAATGGAAACTCGAAACATGCCTCTCCCTTCCTCTGCCACACATTAAGGAATTATTTTCATCTTCTGCCTCACCTTCTCAAGGATGAAGATACTCAAGTCAACCATTTTGTTCAGGAGCTTCTGGATGGATCTTGATGGTGACAGGAGTAGAAAGAAGCCATGATATGTGCTGTAGTTAAGGCTCTTACCTTTGCTCTCGGAGACAGTTATAAGTGGTGTATCTGACAACACGCAGCATTACTTTAATCATCCTTACCATATGTTAAGGATGATTTTATGCAGTCATTTAAGCAGAACCACACTTGGCTGCCTGGAACTCAGCAGGGATTGTTTCAGGGACTAGAAAGTCACAGTTCTTCAGGTGCAGACAGCTACGGTGACCTCTTTGAATACCTCACAAAGATTAGGCTGTCACACCTTGTCAGGTATTCTATGCTTTCAGAGCTTTATCCTTTTAAAAGATTTAAAGTGTTCTCATTGTTGTAGAGTTTCTTCCCTCACATCTTCCAGCTTTAATTTCCACTCTTCCCATCGTATGGCCTTTTCCCCAACCAAACAGAATCTGTCACTGTTTGTAGACACTGTTTGCAGCATCGTACTGCTCCCTGTTCATGCCGTCAGCTTAGATTGGAACACTGCCATCCCTGTATCAACTCCTCCCTCCGTCCCAGCCCATCAAAACCTTGCTTGTTATGTAAAGTTCAATCCATGTACCACCTGAAAAAAACTATTGGGGGACTAGAACTAATCTTAATTGTATTAGATATAGCATAAATATTAGATTTCTTTTTTTACATGTATCAGTTAAAAGAGGCAATATATCACTGTGGTTAAGTTGGGGTCTGGAATCCAATCACGTGCATTCAAATACTGGCTGCTAAACTTATTATATGTATGATATGATCTTGAAAAAGTTATTTAATATCTGCACTGCAGTTTCTTCATGTATAAAATCCAAATAACAATACCTAACATACAATTTTTTTAAGATGATTAAATTGGAATGATATGCATAGGTATCTTGAAGCATATTTGGTACAATCTAAATGCTCTATAATTTTAGAAATTATTATTACTCTTGTTGGAACTTAAAATCTTGGATATACTGATTATTTATATATAATGTACTTCGCAATTATACAAAGCCCTAAGAATGAAACATTCTATTATGTTGTTGTATCTTCTATGACATTTAATATATTTCTTTGTACACACTGGTCCTTCAACAAACATGACAAATTCAGTTCATTAGGAAAAAGCCTCAGGTACTTTAATTTTGAGCATTTTGGGAATGGAAACTATCTCTTCTCTACAACTCTCAGAAGTTTTTATTATAAATAATAAGTGATGTTTGAATGAATAATTGAAAATCTTAAAGAATAAAGAAATCTCACTATTCAATGTTTATTATATTCCTTCTTTGTCCCAGCACATTTGTCTTGCAAAAATACAGCACATAAATGCAATATCAAGTTAAACTAGTGTTTGGAGAGGTAAACAAGGGACCATCTGTAAATGTCAAGGAAAATTCTTCCTGTTGAATCAATGGAATTGATGGGATCTGAAGGAGTGGCTTAGAGAGATGCAACATGGAGAAATTATTAATTAGTAAGCATTCTGTATGATTTAGCTTATCTATGAAAATTAATATTTCTTGGGGCTTTCAATATTTTCAAACTAAGAAATTTAAAAATGAAATTGAATACAAATAAGTCAAATTCAGGCAACAAGAAGAAAAAACAAGCACAGTTTAATAAGTTAATGGTGATGCCTGGTTATGTACATGGTAGCGGGTAAAGTAAGGTATTTTTAAATTGGCTCTCATATAGTTTAACCTATATACTGCATTTAAAAAAATCTCGCTTTATCCTACCTATAGCTCTGCAAGGTCAGTTTTATTGTTCCTATTTTACAGATGAGAAAATTGTACTCAAAGAGATAAAGTCAAGGTCCCCTGATCATAAGTGACAACATAGGGTGTCAAATCAGAGTTTGAGCTGCAAAGCTCATACAATTTGCTATTATGTCACATTTAGAAATGACTTATAGAAAGTGCTTTGGTTCACAGGCATGATTTAAGTGAAGAAAATTTAGAGAACATATTGTCTATGCTACTCCAGTTCATTTGAACTAACCATTTTATAGCAGCAATTTAAGTAGTAGTGAAATATGGCAGTAGCAATAGTCGATCCTTTGAGGGTAGAAAATACCACCCAAACGGCTCTTTCTAAAAAATGAGGGTTTGGGATTTGAAACCTCATAAATTCTACTACAAACTCTTTTATTGCTCAGATGTGCTAAAGGTTATTCTGTTTTGAGACCCTCTTAATAGCTCTACCTGTTCTTAGCAAGTAGTAATAATTACTGTTTAAGAATGCATTAACTACAGGTACTGAATAATTATTGTGGCACGCAGGGAGCCTCCGCAACTAACATTTAACACATTGGCACAGTTTATTCTAGTGTATACTTTTGCACTGTATTTAAACAATTTATAAAGTGAGAAAGTGAAAGAGAAGGTGGAGGGCAGAAGAAGGTCGGCAGGAAGAAGGGGCAAAGAAGAGAATATGGATATGAAGAAATGGAACCAGCATGAAGGGTTGGGGTGTGGATGCGGCAGGCTGGTAAAAAGAAAGAGAAAGCAAGGGAGAAAGAGAGATGGGAAAGGTTCTAAGCCTCTGAATCCCTTAGAGACCAAAACCTTTCTGAGCACATTTTAAAGAGTTTCCAGGTCACAGAGGCACTCATATTTCTGGAAGTAAGAAAAACAGAAGCTATAATTTCATAGGTCAGCAATGTTGAGATTATCAGACCAAGAGAGGTTCTCTAAGAATTTTGTTTACTCAGCATGCTTTTTTTTTAAAAGTGAGTTAGATTTTGAGGAACAGAGATCCTTTTAGGGTTACCTTGGGATTGGGGTGTGTTACAAGGAAACACAGGAAGGAAGTGTCTGAGTAGTTGCATAATGCAGCATCTCGGGGTCTGGGGACAACTGGACAGAATCGAGAATTCTTTCTTTAGTCCGTTGTTTTCTCTCCTGCCTTATCTGCTTCTTCAAATATGGTTTTTCTTTCCCTCTTTGCTGCTCTTTGATTCCTCACAGCCTCTGCTGCTTCTGCTTCCTGCCCTCTCTGTGGCGCCTCTCTGCTCTTGCCTTTAGCACTGTTTTAGTTTTGTGGTTTTCCCTGTTTATTTAATACTGGCAATCCCATAGCACGGAGCATCCACGTGAGATAGTTTCCATGCCTGGATATAAAGCCAAAGTGTTAGCACTAAAAGGACACTGAAGATAATTGTGTCTTTTTTCTGCAAACTAAAAAGATACTTTAGGGCCTTGAAGTGCCACAGAGTCATCTTCGAATGTATTAATTATCTTTCCTATTATTTGTAATTTCTTTCTCACAAAAGTCAAATGAGAAAATAAATTAATGCGTTGAGCTTTCCAGTAACTCAGACTCCAGATAACTGAAACTGTATTGTAATTGTGTGCATTGTAATTGAAGTAAAAATCATTTTCTCAGATATAAGATTAGAGTAAATGACCTCTAACTTTCTGTCTAATTCCAATTCTAAGAGTTCCATGATCCACACAAATACAGTTCAGAATTTCTCACTTCTTGATGATTGCTTTTGTAGAGTCACATTTAAAACTTGGATTTCCTCTCCCGTATCAAATACCTGGGTTAATCAAGAACTTGAAAGATGATTCTAATATTTTTAATTTATATGAAAGTAAAGCTGAAGGATTTTCTTTAAACTCTGGTGAGTCCTTGAAGACTCTATAATCACCAAGAGAATATATTAATTCTGATATCATTCTCAATTCCAGTAACCAAGAGAATTTCAAACTACTCTACACACTATATGTATTTTTTTTGGCCCAGATTTTCTTTTTTGAGGAGTGATATCAGGCTGCTAATTGTTAATATCAAAAGCATTTTACAGAAAATAGAAAAAAATACACAGTCCCATTTAATTTCAGAACATGGTTTCATCACTTAATGTCTTTTTTTCAATTATCTAAGGCATACCCAGCACTGTTCTAGGCCCCTAGGATACATTAGCAAACAAAATAATTAAAAATTTCTGACTTTAAGGAGTTTATATTTTGGTTACCTCCATGAAATGCTAAGTCTTCAAAATAAGTAAACATTTAATTTATGGACCATTATGTTTTAGAGGCTCTTTTATGATATTCATTGTTTTGTTTTTGTTTTCACATTTTGAGTCAAGTATCATGGAAATTATGTTGATTATTTACTAGAAACAATTGGAATATTTCATCTAATTTATAAAAACCACTGAATTTTGGACCCTTTAAACCTGTAAGTAAACCGAGGTTGGGCAAAATAGCAATATATAGAATTTTATGCTGTTTTCAAATTTAATATTTACTCAAAGGATAAAGGGAGTAGTGTAGAAAAAGCTTATCATAGCAATTTTCAGATTAGTTGAAAGATTATAAAATAGCTGATATACAATGAACCCAGAACAAATAAACTATTTGCACTGGCCATTATGAAAGAAAACATTTTTGCTTTGTCTCTGGAATAAAGTGAGTACACAACAAGCATTTGTAGCTGTGCTGTAATTGATTTCACTTGAGAGCAAAGACCTTTATAACTCACTTGTGGCTTTGGTTGTGGCTGAATTATAAGGTTTTCCCATTGCTTACATAAAGCACTTGATACTCTACCTACCAATGACTGGTCCCTCTAACATGTACACATACACTCCGACTCTGCTATGGTTAAACTATGTTTATTCTGACCACATACTAAATGTTTGAGAATTTTGCCTCTGCCTGATAGAATTCTTAACCTAAAATATAGGTAATTATGTTTTTCTAAAGCACATCTTTTCTCAAGTGGCAATACATATAATAAAACAGACATAAACTCTACTACCAGGAGCAAATCTACTACTTAATTGGGCCATGCCAAGACAAAACTATATTACAAGTTTAATGTTAAACGATGGGGCCTTTCCATTGATAATGGCAGAAAATATTTTCCTCTTCCAAAGGCAAAGTTAAGACAATGCCTTCCCTTTCATCTTTGCTCATTATTATTAAATCCAAGCAACTCAAGAAGACATAAATACTGACTTGAAAGCCTAAGGAATTTGTTCCTGTAGTGACATCAATGTGATTTCTAGAATTTTTTTTTTAATAGAGGTTCTCTTTCGTTGCCTCCACAAAATATGCATTACCTAGTAAATCAGATAAAGAGACTTCACTCAAACAGTACAGAAAATTAAGCATGGTCCTATCCAATGTAGTTTTGGAGACACTAAGAAAAAAATGAAATTCTTAGAAAATATATATAGTTATGATTTTTATGTCACTGTTAATAGACCATGTATTTTTATAACCTAACATCCTACAGAATGATTAATAAGACAAGGCAGGATGAGAATAATGACCACAATGCTTCAATTTTTTGTTTCTAGTTTCTTCTCAAACTTGGATCAGTTTACCAATTTGAACAGATGCTTATTATGATTCTTGTTAATTACTTGTTAATTACACAAACACATATTCCTATACATGGTTTAAAGTAAGAGTTTTAAGTAAATGCCAAATAAAAAATGAACTATTAGCAATAGTTTTCAAGTCATTATTACACAAAGTGCTCAAGAGCTGAGTGTCGATCTAGTCAACTGAAATTTCTTCCTGTTCCACTTGCTAAATGATTTGATTAACAACCGTTTGATTAATAGAATAATATCTATAGAATGCTTGCTTTATGATGTTTGAATTTTTATTTTGTTGGTACTTAGATGAGAGGATCTTAAAAATTTTAAAGATATGTGTTCAGTAGATTGTAAATCAAAGCTACACTCGTTTACTATGGGATTTTTTTCTCTATGAACAGCTTGGAACTTGGATCTCTAGAGGTAATATTTCCAAATGTGCTATCGGTAGAAGTTTTACTGTAAAGAAAATCTTAAGTATTCAGCGAGCATGCTGGCACCACTGCAACCTGGTGCTAACAACCAGGTGTTAAGTGACCTGACAGCTAACAATTGATTAAGCATTTAAATAGAGAATAATATCTACTTTAAATATGGTACTTTGAAGTAGCTTTGGAAGACCTAAGTGGGGATATTCAGTGAGTAACCCAACAGCTAAATAAATGAATAAGGAAATCTTGTTTGGAATGATATGCATAGGTATCTTGAAGATACCATAAACATACATACAACAATTTAAGATATTAGAATGGATAGAATGTCCAGGGTTGGATTGAGGACTAAGATGAGTTTAAAGACCATGGATTTATGCTCACAAGCCTGTTTTGTTGGTAGTACTCCATAGACTACAACCAACAACTTAAACAGTTGGATTCAGCCAGAGTTAGGTTTTCCCCAGGTGGTTCTTATGAAAATGATACAAATAATCAATAATGAGAGAGGAGTGATTGAAGTAATGAACTTTTCAGAGAAGAATGTGAAGATGGAACAGAATTGTTAAAAGAGGAAGAAAGTAGAGGAGCCAAGGGCCAGAGATGTCAGTGATTTCACAAACCAGGTATTTTGAGAGTCACTGGATAAAAAAGAAAAAACTATTTGAGTTTATGGTCAGATTACTGTTTGCAAAATGTATAACCTCGGAGGTGATACACTTAAGCGTGATGACAAGGACCAGGTAGAATTAATTGCTCATGTTCCTGTGTTCTTATAGTGGTTTATACTTAATTCTACTCTAGTACTTGTATAATATAGTACATTATAGTATAATAGACCATGTATATAATTGTATGGTAGTTGGTTTTATGTGCCTTTCTTCTTGACACCAATGTGCCTTTCTTCTTGGGAGTTACTGCACAGTAGGAAAAATAACTTAGTTATATCTATATGTGGGACATGGAAGGATGTCTGGTATACAATGGATGCCTGATATGTACTTCAATTGCTTAAATTTAATTAATGAACTATCAACTCTTAAATTTAACACTATGGTGTGGGCATAGAGGTATGTGTGTGTGTGTCATGCACACACTTGTTATGTTTTAATAATGAATGGCATTAAATATAGCTAAATTTATTTTCTTTAAGTACGGACCATATATTTACTCTTTGAGGTAGTCATCATATGCTTTCTAGTGCTACATGAAAAGCACTTTAAAACACTAGTCTCTTGGTGGAAATTTCTGACAATTTTATATGCAATCTTCTCTGCATTAACTTGGATAATCATAGTATAAAAGCTTTCCTTCCTTTATTATTCTCTTGTATTTTCCAGATATGCCATATTTTTCTAACTTTAAATTTTATGTTTTATCCTTTGAGCCTTTAAGCTTTTACATGGAAGAAAAACATGACTTCTTAGCTCTCATGCATTCATTGAGACAAAATTATGCCTGTGTTTTGATTTTAAACATATTCTATTATCAATAGTACTCTTAAAATATTTCCAGTATGAGGTTATTATTTATTGTAATTTAATTATCACAAGAGTGAATGTGGAAAATTTTACTTTAAATATATAAATTATAGTTTATTACATCGATGGGAAATATTCTAAGAGAGTTAAATAGAAGGACAAAATGGGGTAAAATTTAAATTATCCACATTTTAGGCTTAATCAGCCAACCTCTATTTCCAAAGTACAAAAAGCTGGAAAATATTTGAAAATTTTGATCTCTTATTTTCATGAGTTGGGTTTTATTCAGCATTAAAATCTTAGTAGGGGCCGGGCGCGGTGGCGCACGCCTGTAATCCTAGCACTCTGGGAGGCCGAGGCGGGCGGATTGCTCAAGGTCAGGAGTTCGAAACCAGCCTGAGCAAGAGCAAGACCCCATCTCTACTATAAATAGAAAGAAATTAATTGGACAACTAAAAATATATAGGAAAAATTAGCCGGGCATGGTGGCGCATGCCTGTAGTCCCAGCTACTTGGGAGGCTGAGGCAGTAGGATTGCTGGAGTCCAGGAGTTTGAGGTTGCTGTGAGCTAGGCTGACGCCACGGCACTCACTCTAGCCTGGGGAAGCAGAGTAAGACTCTGTCTCCAAAAAAAAAAATCTGAAGCAATCAAAGGAAAATGATTAGAAAACACCATTAGCAAGCTTTGAAATTATTATGTAATTTTGACTAACGTACAAAGTGAACTCTTGGTTTTGAAATTTTATGGCATAGCTTCTTTGGTACTTTAAATTTTTTTCTATTATTTTAAACAAAGGTAAAATGTACAATGAAATGTATAAATCTAAAGCAAGCTTAATAATTTCTTAAGTGTGTATATGTTTATGTACACAACACCCAGATGAAGATGGACACCATTCCCTCACCCCAGAAAAGTCCTCCCGTGCTATTCCCAATCAGCACCCACTCCTTGCCACGCAACCACTATTCTGACCTCTGTCACAATAGATTAGTTTTGTCTGTTAGTGAATTTCATATAAATGGAATCATAAAGTACATATTCTTTTTCTTGGAGACAGAGTCTCACTGTGTTGCCCAGGCTAGAGTGCCATGGCGTCAGCCTAGCTCACAGCAACCTCAAACTCCCGGGCTTAAGCAATCCTCCTGCCTCAGCTTCCCGAGTAGCTGGGACTACAGGCATGTGCCACCATGCCCGGCTAATTTTTTCTATATATTTTTAGTTGTCCAGATAATTTCTTTCTATTTTTAGTAGAGACGGGGTCTCGTTCTTGTTTAGGCTGGTCTCAAACTCCTGACCTTGAGCGATCCACCCACCTCAGCCTCTCAGAGTGCTAGGATTATAGGCGTGAGCCACCTCACCCGGCCCATCAATTGCTTCCTTATCAAATTTCTTATTAAAATTTATTTATTTATTCAAATAGATTTAGGGGGTACAAGTGGTCTTCTGTTACATAGATGAACTGTATAGTGATGAATCAGAGGTTTTAGTGCACCCATCACTCGAACAGTGTATACTGTACCCAATAGGTAATTTTTGATCCCTCACTTCCCTCTCACTCTCCGCCACTTCTGAGTCTCCAAAGTCCATTATACCACTGTGTATGACTGTGTATACCCATAGCTTAGCTCCCAATTATAATGAGTACATGGAATATTTGTTTTTCTGTTCCTGAAACACTTCACTTAGGATTATGGTTTCCTTATCTGCCCAAGTTGCTGTGAAAGATATTTCATTCTTTTTTATGGCTGACTAGTATTCCATGGAGTGTGTGTATGTGTATTATATATATATATATAAAATATATATATATAATACACATACACATACATTTTATTTATATACTGATCAGTTGATAGGCACTTAGGTTGATTCTATATCTTTGCAATTGTGAATTGTGCTGCAATAAACACACAAGTGCATGTCTTTTTTGATATAATGACTTCTTTTCCTTTGGGAAGATACTCAGTAGTGGGATTGCTGGATCTACTGTTAGGTCTACTTTTAGTTATTTGAGGAATTGCCATACTGTCTTCCATAGAGGCTATAGTAATTTAAATTATGTAAATTTACATTGTGTAAATTACACTTACAATAGTGTACAAGTGTTCCCTTTTTACTGCATCTGTGCCAACATCTATTGTTTTTTGACTTTTTAACAATGGCCATTTGATGGGTAAAGTGGTATCGCATGTGGTCCTAATTTTCATTTCTCTGATGATCAGTGATGCTGAGCATTTTTTCATATGTTGGTCATCTGTATATCTTCTTTTGAAAAATGTATATTCATGCCTTTTGAACAGAGTTTTTTTTTCCTTGCTGATTTGTTTTAGTTCCTTGTAGATTCTGGTTATTAGTACTTTGTCAGATATATAGTTTGTGAATATCTTCTCCCATTCTGTAGGTTGTCTATTTATTACGTTGTTTATTTCTTTTGCTGTGCAGAAACATTTTAATTTAATCCAGTCTCATTTATTTATTTTTCTTCTTCTTGTATTTGCTTTTGGGGTCTTAGTCATAAATTCTTTGCCTAGGCCAATGTCCAGAAGAGTTTTTCCTAAGTTTTCTTCTAGAATTTCTGTGTTGTCAGGTCTTACATTTAAGTCTTTAATCCATCTTGAGTTAATTCTTGCGTATGGTGAGACAGGGATCCAATTTCGTTCTTCTTCTCATGTGGCTCTCCAGTTTTTCCAGCACTATTTATTGAAAGAGCACTCTTTCCCCAGTGTGTATTTTTCTCTGCTTTGTCTAAGATCAGTTGGTTGTAGGTACACGGTTTAATTTCTGGGTTTTCTGTTCTGTTCCATTGTTCTATGTGTCTACTTTTATACAGTGCCATACTGTTTTGGTTACTACAACCTTGTAGTATAACTTGAAGTACAGTAATGTGATGCCTCCAGATTTATTCTTTTTGATTAGGATTACTTTGGCTATTTGGGCTCTTTTTTGATTCCATAGGAAATTCAGGGTTGTTTTTTCTAATTCTGTGACAAATGATGATGGTATTTTGATGGGAATTGCATTGAATGTGTAAATCACTTTGGGCAGTATGGACATTTTAACAATACTAATTCTTGCAATCTATGAGCATGGGATGTTTTTCCATTTGTTTTTGTCATCAACATTTTCTTTCATTAGTGTTATACAGTTCTTGTAGAAATCTTTTACCTCCTTGATTAAATATATTCCTAGGTATTTTTTTGCAGCTATTATAAAAGATACTGAGTTCTTGATTTGATTCTCAGCTTGACTGCTGTTAGTGTACAGAAGTGCTGATTTGTGTTTATTAATTTTGTAACCTGAGATTTTACTGAATTTATCAATTCTAGAAGTCTCTGGAGGAGTCTTTAGGGTTTTCTAAATGTAAGATCATACCATCAGCAAACAGAGATAGTCTGACCCTGTCTTTTCTAATTTGGATGCCCTTTATTTCTTTCTCTTGCCTGATTACTCTGGCTAGGACTTCAGTACTACGTTGTGGTGACAGGGAATCCTGTTTTGTTCCAGTTTTTAGGGAAAATACATTCAACCCGTGGGTTTGTCATATATGGCTTTTATATTTTTAGGTATGTTTCTTCTATGCCTAGTTTAAGGGTTTTTATCATGAAGGGGTGTTGGATTTTATTCAATGCTTTTTCTGCATCTATTAAGATGATTATATGGTTTTTAATTCTGTTTATGTCACTTATCACATTTATTGATTTGCATATGTTGAACCACCCTTGCATCCCTGGGATGAAACCCATTTGATTGTGTGAATTATTTTTTTGATGTGATGTTGGATTTGGTTTACTAGTATTCTGTTAAGGATTTTTGCATCTTTGTTCATAAGAGATATTAGTCTATAGTTTTCTTTTTTTGTTGTGTTCTTTCCTGGCTTTGGTATTAGGGTGATACTGACTTTACAGAATGAGTTAAGGGAAGATTCCCTCCTGATGTTATGTATGGAACAGTTTCAGTAGGACAGATGCCAGTTCTTTGCAGTTCTGGTGGAATTCAGCTATGAATCAATATGGTCCTGGGCTTTTTTGCTGGGTGATTTTTTTTTTTTATTACTGATTTAACTTTGCTACTCATTCATTATTGGTCTGTTCAGGATTTCTGTTTCTTCCTGATTCAAGCTTGGCAAGTTGTGTTTCCAAAACTTTACCTATTTCCTCTAGATTTTCTGGTTTGTGTATGTAGAGGTGTTCACAGTTTCGGATATTTTCTATTTCTTTGGTGTCAGCTGTAATGTCTCCTTTTCATTTCTGATTAGCTTATTTGAATCCTCTCTCTTCTTTTCTTGGTTAATCTAGCTAGTGAAGTATTAATTTTGTTTATCTTTTCAAGGAAGCAACTTTTCATTTCATTGATCCTTTGTATTTTTTTGTTTGTTTGTTTTTGGTTTCAATTTCATTTAGTTCTGCTCTGCTCTTTGTTATTTCTTCTGATAGCTTTGGATTTGGTTTATTCTTCTTTTTATAGTTCCTAGTTCCTTGAGGTGTGACATTAGGATGTTAATTTGTGAGCCTTCTGTCTTTTCAACATAGGCATTTACTGCTATGAACTTCCTTTTTAGCACTGCTTTTTTTTTATATCACAGAGATTTTGCTGCAAACAGGACATCACCAAGGGACATAGTCATCAGTCCGGCCAAAGTCAAAGAAAAGGATAAAAATCTTACAAGGTGTGAGATGAAACCATCAAGTAACTTACAAAGGAAAACCCATAAGACTAACAGCAGACTTCTTAGCAGAAATCTTACAAGCCAGAAAGGATTGAGGTCCCAACTTTAGTCTCTTTAAACAGAGTAACTGTCAGCCAAGAATTCTGTGTCTATAAAACTAAGTTTAAATGAAGGAGAAATAAAATATTTCCCAGACAAGAAAACACTAAAGGAATTTGTCACCACTAGACCTGCCCCACAAGAAATGCTCAAAAGTGCTCTAGGTAAGAACATAATGACTAGAACAGCATCTCACTTATCATTATTAGCACTGAATGTAAATGGTCTAAATGTCCCCCCTTCCAAAAAATATAAATTGATGGAATGGATAAAAAAACACAACCCTTCCCCCATTTTAACATATCTGAAATTAGGAAACATCTTACAATCAATGACAATTTAAATTAGATACAATATGATATATAAAGAGCCTGTGTTAGTCAACAGTAATATCTTAGAGAAATAAAAGATATGGAAAATTACCTTGATATTTGGCTATCAGATGAGAAAGACACTTTAAAAATGTCCTACTTCATGGTTCTGAAGGAGTGCTAACATGAACACTCTCACATACTGCTAATGAGGTGTAAATCATTACCACCTTCAAGAAAGCAATTGGATACAACTTTTCAAGATCCATTAAAATCACTTTTGACCCAGTAAGTTCACTTTTAGAAATATCCTCAGGGATAAATATAGAAAAAAATATATAAATAATTAAGGCCATGATTTTATAATGATGACAAACTGGAAGCAATTTAAATACTGAACAATAGGGAGGTAGTTAAATAAACTCCAGTAATGGACTACTATGTAATCACTAAAATATTTTTAAATAATTTTTAAAGTTGTAGGAAAATGCTTACTTTTCAATGTTAAACGAGAAAGCAGAATAAAAACTGTATTAACTACTTGACTCTACAATATTTAAAAGTATACATATACAATGGTAATATATATGTATCATAAAAACTAAATATACCAATATTAATGATGATTATTTCTGGGTAGTAAGATTATTTTTGTTTCCTTCTTCATACTTTACACTATTTTCAAAATTTTCCACAATTAGTCATGAAACCTTGGAAGTTATTTATAAAGAACACATGTATAAACAAATGGCTTTAAATAGAATGTCCAATAATCTAATTTGCATAACATAGGCATAAAAGAATAAGTCAGATTTTATGAAAACCAGCCAATATTCATCACTCTCTTCAAAAAAAAAAGGAACTTGGAAAAATCTGTTCCTAATCAAGCATATGTAACAGGCATGCCAGGGTAAAATCAGGACAGGCCATTTTTGCCTAGCTAGAAAAGTGCCTCTTTGTTTTCTACTTCACGAGTTATAGGACTCATAATCTGAATCCTGATCACATTACAGCATTTTGTAAAATTTTCTTTGCTTATCAAGAGCTTGGAACTTTCTGTCCACACAGACATACAGCCCATTTGACTCATCTTAAAATCAGACTGGTCCCTAGGTTTAAAAATCTTAAGGGACCAGTATCTATTTTTATTAATATCAGTATTTGATTTTTCAAGTATTAAAATGATGTTCCTCTTTACATCAGGTTATAATTCTTCCTTATGTCATATTGTTTATTATAGTCATGCCATGCCTGGCAGGGAGAGTGAATGAGAGCCCCCCTCCTTCCCCAAAAAGGGAAGTTCACAAATGAATATAAGAGCCTAATTTAGATTTTATCTTCAGTTTTCATTAAGGATCTGAGACATGAATCCTACATCAGAGCTTTGGGAGAAGCAGGGAGGCCATGAACTTCCCAGATGGGTTTGGTTGGAAGCATCTAGAGGATAAGGTAGCTCTGTGGGACATAATGAACAAACAACCTTCCAAGGAGGCCTGTCAGGCTCAAGCCACTGTTAGTAAGACATTTTTTGGTGTAGGGGCACTGTGTTCTCACTTACATTAGCTCAGTAAATCTCACTATTTGATTTTAAGGAGGCTGGGCTTTGGGAGGCAAGTCACTCTTTGAGCCTTGGGACACGTGCTTGCTCAGAAATTTTTACAAATGGATTCCTCTACTGTTTCGCATGCACTGTACACTGAATGTCTCCCAGAGTGCCTTTTCTGGTAGGGGAAGATGCCACCTGTCCTTGAGGATAGGAGGTCATGGAATATAGTATTTGAGGAGTCAATTAATAATTAGATCCATGTTAAAAATATATATCAGTCACATCAACTGAGAAAGAAAAGCAGCTGGCTGTTTGGTTAGACAGGGATGATTTATGAGCATCTTGTCAATTGTAGACACATGGTACGTACATAACAGACCTTCAAAGAATTCACTGAAACAAGTAGACCAAACATAGGCTTTGACTTTACAATAGCCTTCAAAAAATTCCTTTTCCAAATCTCCAGGCCTATCCCTTTTAGGTTCTATCTGACTCGGACATTAAAATGCCATTAAAAATTCCTTTGCAAGTTAGGGTATCTATTGCCCCAATTTACATGTACAAACTTCACTTGTCTTTTCACTATTAACTTAGTACTGTACTTTAATAGGAATATTTTATTCTGTTCTTGATTTTTAATCTGATATATAATTGGGCTTAAATCTCTGTCAAACAACAGTGCCATTAGTGCCTTACGTTGCAAATATTTTAAAAAAGGAAATTATATGATTACGTTTTATGTTGCCAATTACAAAGGGGAGCTCTTGAATTGGTACAGAAATTTAGCCTCATTCCTAAAAAGGAAAAAACGGAAGAGGAAGGGTGACATATTGTTTACACATAGCATCACAGAGTTATCTATCCAAAATGAAGTCTTGCCTACGTGACTCAGTTGTAGGAACGTTCTGGGGCTGGATAACTTTCTGAAGAAAGGCTTAAAAAGATAAGCTAAAGCTGGTTCCTCAAGTGCTTTGTTTGAGTGATAAAATTCCTTTCAGTGCATGAAATCTGTTCCTTGTGTTATGGTTTTTAAGTGATCGTGTGCAAGCTACTGGGTTTTTTTCTATCTAGAATCCAAAACATGAGCATGTTTTAAATGCAAGCAAATACAGATGTATCCATCAGCCACCAACTTGAGAAATGGGCAGCCACTTTCAACCCTTCCAAATGTTGAGTCATGCTGGTTTATTGCTGGATCTCTCTTGAATATGTCCATTAGTCCACGTCTCAGTGACAACACTCCAATTTGGGCCTCTAGCATTTCTTACCTGGACTTTGCAATACCGTCCAGTCAGATCCCTTTGAGCCACACTCCATAGTACTGCCACTGTGCCGTGTATGAGGCATAAACTGAACCTCACAGCAGGCCCCCCAGAACCCCAGCTATAATCCAGGCCCCTCAGCTGGGCGTTCCAGTCCTAAATGATCTGGGTGGCCTCCTCTCCAGCCCCATCCCAACACGTGCATTGCACTCTAACAATCCCAGGTTACCCACAGTTAGCTTTGCTTGGAATGTTCTTAGCTCTGACCATCTGGAAAACTCCTTAAGTACAACTTTACAGAATATAATTAGGCAATTTAAATTTATAACCTTAGAAACAAGGAAATAATCCAAAACTTGAACTAAGGTCTATCCACAGAGCTATTTATCACAGCCTTGTTTATAATAGCAGAAAACGTGTGTGCGGGGAACAATGTAAGCATCCAAAAAGAGTAAAGCAAATAAATTATGGGATGTGGGATATTATAAATGAATTAAAATGATACTGAGAAACTTTCAAAAGACATGGAAAAGACAAGTTTATTCTAGAAAGGGCTTAAAGGGACTTAGAAAATGCGAATATCTAAAGAGATGCTTCAAAAGCAAAAGAAGAAAGAAAAAGAACAGAGACAAAAATAGAATCAGAGATGGGGCTAAAAAATACCTTTTGGCTAGGGGTAGGCTGCAAATTGAGCTCTTAGCTTTCTATCAACAAACAGAAAAAATCCAGACAGTATCACAATTCATGATGTACAGTATAAAAACACTCCCCTTGCTTGGGAGAAATACAGTTATTCTATACATGGTCTACTCTGATGAGTCCCCATGAAGAAGTCAGACTACAAAATCCCAACAAGAGACACAATGGCTATTGCTAGGACTATGTTGAATAGAAGAGGGGAAAGTGGGCATCCTTGTCTAGTTCCAGTTCGAAGTGGGAATGATTTCAGTTTTTCCCCATTTAGTATGATGTTGGCCATAGGTTTGTCATAAATGGATTTGATAATTTTAAGGAATGAG
>CAUYRT010002466.1:0-37762 GCA_963574885.1 Lepilemur ruficaudatus
ACACTGATATTTCAAAATGCTCCTATGTTTGGTGACTCTGAGATTTTAACAAACCAGAGCAATACACCGCATAAAGGTTCAGCATGGGTAGGTAAGAGGTATGCTTTTCTATTGGAGTATGAGAAGGAAGATAGCGAACGTGTTAGCTTATTCATAAGAAAGAATAAATGTGGTAGGTTAGATTACCTATTCTCACTATGTAGCACCAAGGGTACAGTATCTAGTACCCTCAATTTGAAGGCCGCTGGTCTAGGATCAGTTTCCATGGTTCCCTTTCCTCGGCCTGTGATTGGTTGAGGTTTGGCGTATGATGTGGTTCTGGACAATGAAAGATGAAGGGAAGTTTGGTTCAAGACTTCTGGGAAATGCTTCCTTGTTCTCAAACAGATCCAAGAAAGAGTTGGTTTCTTATTTCTCTGGATGTGGTTGTAACTGGTATTGTGGGACAGCTCTGAGATACTTTGATTATCAGGGGACCTAGCTTAAGCATAAAGTGTTCCCCTTAGCACATCAGAACAGAAGGAACAGAATTAGGGTCTTTCATGTTTCTGTGCCTCATAAGCAAGCCTAGAAATACTCTATCTCTGAACTTCTTAGTTAAGAAAGAAATGTTTCCTTGTCCCGACCCGCGGGTGCGTTATTCGCAGAACCTGGAGGAGGGAGTGGGAGTTGGATGGGACAAGAGACATGAGAGATGGAGACAAGACAGTATTCTGATCAAGTCTCGTTTATTGAGCATGAGGTTACAGCTTTTATAGACAAGTGAGAGGGGAACGCCCAGTCACAATGCAAATTAGGTGAAAAAAGGACTGACCAATCAGGAAGTATTTGAGGAGTTACAGCTTGCAGTTCTCAATTAGGTCCAGTATGTAAACGAGGCATCCAAAAGCATCCAATCAGGGGATAGCAAATGCAAAGCCACGTCATTGGCTGTAAAGCGAAACTTATCATTCCTGGGAAACAGAAACTTAACTTCAACTAGGAG
Organism: Lepilemur ruficaudatus; assembly: GCA_963574885.1. Taxonomy (NCBI): domain Eukaryota; kingdom Metazoa; phylum Chordata; class Mammalia; order Primates; family Lepilemuridae; genus Lepilemur; species Lepilemur ruficaudatus. Next base: position 986 of record CAUYRT010002466.1, read on the forward strand.
GGGGAAAGGGTAAGGCTCAGGCAAATATGGCCGAGCCTCATGGCTCCGGACAAAAATCATCTATAATATCACAACTCAGAAATAGCCACAACTTAAATTTTGTCGTATTTTCATCCAATTTCAAGACATATGTATATGTCTGCTTTTCCTATGGAAGTTAACATCTGCTTTCTACATTATTTTAAAATCCCCATTTAAATAGTATGTTATGAGGACTTTTTATACTATTAAATAGTCTTCTAAAACCTGATTTTAAATTGCTGCATTTTATCACGGGGATAAAGAAAGTCATTGTTGTTTAAATTTATGTTTTGCATTTTTTTCCTGTTTTAAACAATGATGCCATAAACACCTTTGTATATAATTCTTTGTGCATATCTCTATTCCCTTAGAATAGATTCCCAGAAGAATAATTCCTATATAAGAGCTTGTTCCAGTTATCTATTACTGTGTAACAAACCAATCCAAAACTTAGTGACATCAGACAACCACCATTTTATTATGCTCATGGATGCTGTGTGTTAAGAATGCAGAAAGCACACAGCAGGGATGGATGTTCTCTGCTTCATGATGCTGGGACCTCAGCTGATACGACTCAAAGACTGGGCTTGGCTAGGACTGTTGACTGCTGTTCCTGTAACATATGTGGCCTCTCCAGCCTGGTTCTCAGTGCCTTTGTACTTCATATGTGGTGGCTCAGGCTCCAAGAGTGAGAAGTCCAGTGGCACAAGGCAGAGATGCATGGGCTTTATCTTGGAGGTCTTGGAGGTCACATGGTATCATTTTTCCTGTACTCTATTAGTCAAGGCAGTCACAATCTCATCCCCACCACTTGATGGAAAGAGTAGAAAAGAATTTATTGCCATGTTTTAAAACTACCAGAGGACCTCTTTCAGGATTTTGACATATATTATCAAGTTGCTCCCCAGAAATGTATAAGTCAACATTTCCATTTCCAGTATACTCTCACCCACACTAAATATTATAACTTTTATCAAATTTGTTAATTTGATAAGCAAAAGATAACATATCATGTCATTCTAATTTTCAATTATTTGAGTACTAGTGAGATTTTGCATGCATTTTTCATTACTTGTTAAAATTTCATGTGAATTTTCTATTTTTGCTTATATTTCTGTTAGAGCAGTCATCTTTTTCTCATTAATTAGTAGGTGTTGTTTACATATTAAGACTAAGTCAAGGTGTTCTGACTTAAGTTGAGTTATTTTGTCACTACCCCTTAGCAACTCTAAACAATACATATTTTTAGTACTAACTATGTGTAAGGCACTGTTCCCTTGTAATCCCAAGTCTGCCTCTTCCAAGCTACGTCACTTGGACAATTAATTAATTGGTTTCCTTCCCTGGACCTTGGTTTCCTTACCTGTTATATTGGATAATAATATTCTCATGTCATTGGTTATTTTGAGAATTCATTAGTGTCCATATAAATGCTTAGAAGGCTTATTACATGCTAAGTGTTCAACAAATAATTAGTGGTTATTCTTAATATTATTACTGTCACCATACCTGGATATTTGTATTTTGGAAATTATCTAATTCTTTATATTGACCAATGGATCTGCTTATTATTTTGAACTTGATTGTCAAGTTTTCCAAAGGAAGTAAGTCACTTACAATGCAGGTTGGGCTCAGGAACAGGCTTGTGGGGGCAACTTAGTTAATGTATAAAACACTTGGCAGTAATTGCCACCCTTGTTTCTCATGCTAATATAATTAGAAAGAGTGGGGGAAAGAACTCATTTCTTGTGAAACTCCTGAAACAAAATTAAATTTGATGGCACTTCCTCTGCCTCTTTCATTTGTCTTGCCATTCAATCAGACTGATTGAGCACAGAACCGAGCATCACAGAGCACACCGTAGAGTAGCAACGATGAAAGAAAAATAAAACCCTTTTCTTTAGAAGGAAAGAGTATGCATTGCTTCGACTTAGGAGAGGCTGTTGAAATAAAAAACCAAGGGTCTGGGTCTGAAATGATCCCAGGCAAGGCTCAGTCCCCAGGTTTAAATTACCCTGAAGGGTGTGCCTTGCTCTCAGCCTGGCACATCTTCTTTGTCCTCTTGGAGCTCCATGCCTTGATGGGGGCGGGGGTGGGTTGAGGCCCGGCTGGCTCCATCCCCACCACCCTGTGGGCACTGAACATTTGCTGTCTTTGAAGAGGGCTTCTCTGGCTTCAGCCCAGCTGTCCCTATGTGATAACCACCACTGCTAATATTCTGGTGATGAGCCACTTCGGTCCCTGCCTCACTGCCTCTGATCACCCTGTGAAATATGAGTTGGGGGAGTTTTCTGTGACAAATGCCTGCTTGACTGAGCCCCGATTCAGGCATCCGGTGTCAGCACTTGCTGCAGACAGCACTTTCAGCCCCACCAGCCAGACAGTGACAGATTCAGCCTCCTGCTCAGACTGTCAGGGGAGTCTCCCCTCAGGCCTGGGCATGTCACAGGAATGCCTGGCCGAATCCTGCCAGGGCTCTGGGCCGCACCTGTGCTTCCAAATGTCAGTGGGCTCGAGCCAGCCGCTTTCCACCACCCTTCTTGTCAGGGTCAGCTGGCCGTGATGGGGGAGGGGGAGCTCCTGAGTTGAGCCAGACCCATCTCTTTTGTCCTTTGCCCTGCCTCAGAAGACAGATCTTTCAGTACTAAGGAGACTGGGGACTTGTCAAGGAAAGCATTTGTTGTGAGCCTTGGTGAAATTTTGCCCTGGAGATAATTAGTCCAGGCAAATTTACTTCTCTGAGATGTCCTTTCCAAGTTCTCTTTAACGTTATCTCATTGATGTTGGTTGAATATAAAGTGTAAGAGAACAAAACCAGTTATGGGTAGTAATAAAGGAAATGGTTCACATTAGTGGCCACTTTTGAGATTTTGCCAGGGTTGGCCATGTGGTGATCATAATGATGATTTATAAATTAGAAATTGCAACCTGATGGCCCATGGACTGAATTTGGCACAAAGGATTTTATTTGGCCTACCATGTGTGTTTATTTTTAATGGAACTTGATGCTAATATTTAGAATTCAGAAAATGTCATAAACAATTTCTGGCTTCTTTTCAAAAACCAAAAACTCTGGTATCACTGGGCTTGCCTTCTTATGTGGGGACAGTTGGGGCAAACCAAGTTGTTGCCATTGTTCACTTTAGAGAGGGCAGGCACTCTCTAGTTTGCCATAGTCCTTACCTCTTCCTATTGTTGTATCCAACCTGCTTCTCTTATTCCTATTACATGAATGATCCCTGTGGATATCTAAGTTGGTGATCCCTGGCACAAACACTGTATGTCATTTCTGTACTCAATCTGGAATGAACTCTACTAGTAAGTCCACCTCTTGTACCCGCTGCCCCCCAAAACTGGGATGATATGTGAAATGACATTATACTTGAACTTTCATGATTTAAATGTAGTGAATAGTAAGAAATAAGAAAAATGCACTGTTTGGGGGATGGACACACTTGAAGCTCAGCCTTAGGCGGGGCAAAGGCAATATATGTAACCTAAACATGGCTCATTTACTAATATGTGAAGATTGTTGTTAACCATTGCTAACCCTTAGCTCTTGATTAGACAAATATCCCATAAACTTCATGACAGGTTTCAGTGTTGCTACTGAGAAGAGGAAAAAATAAATCCATATTAGTTAAGGATTATTATATTGTCTTACTTGAAATCCTTACAAAAATCCATGTAAGTTCATGATGTAGTTTCCTTTCCAAGAATGAGGAAATGGGGCTTAGAGTTAAGAATCTTTCTCAATTTTTTAAATCTGGAAATTAAGGGAACCAGGACTCATATTTATACCAAATGTAATATTGTAGTCAATGGAATTTTGTGGGATCTATTTAGGCTAAAATTCAGGTATTGCTAAAGAGATGAAGTGTACCAGCCTTATTAAATAGGCTGCATTTGGACTTTAGAAGCATGTATTTGAGTATTTTATAATTAAAAAGAAGGAGAAAAAGAAAAAGCTTTACTTATTATGAGGACTTTTTTCCTTGAAGTAATTTTTAAGCCCACATGATTTGCAGATCAAAATGGTGCTTTATTTATTTCAACAATGAAAATAAGAGCAAACTTTTATAGAGCACTTACTATGTGTTTATGTATTACCTCGTTTAACCCTCTCAACAACCATATTAGGTAGGTGCAATTATTATTCTTATTTTATATGAGGACACTGAGACACCGAGAAATAGTGCTGAGAGACTTGAATAAATTGCTTGACAAATAAGCCATTAGGTAGGTTGGAATCAGAACTGTCAAGGGAGCTTAGTCCATCCAGGATAATACAAGAGGTATTAGTTCCCCATTTTTTATGGCTGAATAGTACTCCATGGTATACCTATACCACATTTTATTAATCCACTCATGTATTGATGGGCACTTAGGTTGTTTCCACATCTTTGCAATTGTGAATTGTGCTACTATAAACATTTGAGTGTAGATGTTTTTATTATAGAAAGTCTTTTTTTCCTTTGGGTAAATACCTAGTAATGGGATTGCTGGATCAAATGGTAGTTCTACTTGTAGCTCTTTGAGGTATCTCTATATTACTTTCCACAGAGGTTGTACTATTTTGCAGTTCCACCAGCAGTGTATGATTACTTTTATCTCTCCGCATCCACACCAACATTTGTTGTTTTGGGACTTTTAGATAAAAGACAATCTCACTGGAATTAAGTGATATCTCATTGTGGTTTTGATTTGCATTTCCCTGATGATTAGAGATGTTGAGCAATTTTTCATATGTTTGTTTGGTCATTCAACAGCATTTTTTAATTCTGTCTGTTTAACAAGACCAAGAGAACTCTGAAGGAAGAAAACAGATTTTTTAATGAGGATTGAGAATTGCAATATTATATTGTTTCTGCTAAAGACAAGATGATTTGCTTGCTTTGTGATACTGCAATATTAACATTAAAGAAATTCAATGCATTATAACACTCATAAGGACCACAAATATTTTAAATTAGAGGGAGTGGCACAAAACCTTTGTATTGCAGAAATTAAAAGATGAAAAGCAAAGCAAAGTCAATTCTTTCAAGCGGCAATAAGACCAGAAATAATGCTACTGAAGCAACTTATAAAGTAGTTTATATACTTGGGGAAAAAGGGAAGCCATTCAATGATGTAGAAATTGTGAAAAAATGCATTGTCAAAGTTGTAGAATGCTTAGACCCTGATAACATTTCAAAGTATAAACAACTTCAAGGAGAACCATAACTGATCATTGCTCTGATAAATCAACTGATACTGCTGACTCAGCACAGGTTTTATACTTCATTTAGGTCATGACAGAAAATCTTCTTTGCTACAAAGAGTTACGCACTTTGGCACAATTGCAAACAGAACATGGGCAATAGATATCTTCAACAAATTTCAAGATAAATGTTGTGAAGTTGGACTGAATTTGGTAAATTTAATGAGCATATGTACAGACAGTGCACCTTCCATGACAGGAAAACATGAAGGGTTTATTGCACAGACTAAAAGAAGTATTAATGGATTCAGATACTCTCATTTCTTTTCATTGTTTCTTGCACTGATAAAAATCTCTCTGTTAAAGCTACTGTTTTAAGTGATCCTTTGCAACAAGTTATAAGTATTGTTAACTATATTCTTTGTGCAAATGCAACATAGCATCATCAGTCTTGTAACATGCTAAAGTTGAACAATGAGGTATTCAGTGTGGATTTGCTGTATCATTCTAAAGTGCTTTGGCTATTATAGGGACTGGTAGTAGTTAAAGTTTTATCTCCTTGAGAACAGATATTTAAATTTTATGAAGAAGAGAATCAACAATGTGAATTATTGAAAGAAGATTTCTGTAAGAATGCAGCATTTATGTGTGATATGTCAAATCAAAATGACTTCAGTATTTCTTTGCAGGGTAAAACTAAGTCTATATATGACGTGGCAAAAAAATCCAAGCTTTTCAAAAAAGTTATCTTTTTTCAAAATACTTCTTTAAAAGGAAATTTCAGATGAACATTTTCACCAGTTATCAAAGATCATTGATGAGCAGGATGATATTTGTGAATCATTTGAAGAATACACAGCTGTTATAGACCTATTAATTGGCAAATACAATGAAATGTTCACTGACTTTGAGAATCATGACGTCACACTCAAGTTAGCATTTTAGCCTCACTGGTTTATATCACCAAGTGACCTAAAGAACTACAGATGGAATTGATTGACTTCTCAGTAGATGACATTTTAAAATCATTATTTGATGCTAAGGAAGATCCAGTCGAAAGAAGGAAAAATGCAATAGAATACTCATGCCTTTGGCAACATGCCCCCCAAATTGCTTTCCAACCACGTATTGTTGCAAATCTACATTCTCCTCCCTAACCCAAATCCAGATGCCCTTAAGGTCACAAATGCCTGATTATCCATCTAGAGGATGAACTGAAACTGCGGACCTCCATGCTGCAACCAAATATTCAAATGCTTTCCAACAAAAAGCAGACACAACAAAGTCATTAAAAGCTGAGTTAACTTTAAAATTAACAGATGTTTTTATTTTTTGAAATTATTAAGTACATAGTATTACGGTTAGATTTTTACAAAATAATGTACATTTTTAAGTATATCTAATAGAGGTTTCTTGAATGCAGCCTTATTTGATTACAGCTAAATTAATGCAGCCTTCCAACATGAAAATATTTCCCACCCCTTCACTAAGTCCTATCTTCAGGAAAGCTATACTTGCTTTAGGTCCCATCTCAGCTGGTTTAGTGAAAGCCAGGGCTGATCTTGGTACCTTTTTTACTATATCTGTCATTTTTCCTTGTGGGCTACCTTTCTATAATGATATTCTACTTCTCAGTGTTCCCAGAATTAATCTTGGGCCTTTGCTTTTTGCTTCTTTTCTATGCCCTTTCAGGATGATTTTATTTAAAAATTATCTATATCTTTAGCTACTATTTATAAGCTGTTGGCTCCTAAAGAAAATGACTTCAGATATTATGTGTCCCCTGAGCTGGGGTCCTATATTACTCACTACTCAGGGACCCCACCACCTTAGATGTCCCTTTGGCTCAAAACAACAGTCTTTAAGCTCATTACTTTCCTTACTGTTTAACCTGTTCCTTTTCCTGCTTTAGTGCAGTGGGTATCAAACTTCAGCATTAATTCTGACACATTAAGTCTAGGATGGGTTAAGGAATTGGCATTGTTTGCAAATACTTCTAGTTATTTGAATGTTTGTGGTCCACATGCAACAACACCAAGAAAGAAAACTTAGTGAATGTGCCTGCCTCTGCCTGGTCACATGAGCTAGAAATCTTGGAATCACCCTGGACTTCTCCCTTCTGCTTAACCCATGTCCAAAGGGCTACTGTGTCCTATTGATTCTAATTCTTTTTTTGTGTCTGAATTAGTCCTTCTCTCTTTATTTTCACTGATGCTCCCTTCATTCTATCCTTCATCCCAACCTACTTCTTTCTCCTTGGCTCCCTCCAATCCACTTTCTAACATGCCACTGGAGTGATCTTTCCAAAATGCAAATATCGTATGGCTACTTTACTTCTTAAAGTTTTCAGTGACTCTCTATGTGAAAGGAAAAGGGCTAAACTTGTTAGTAGGGCATATAAGGTCTTTTGCTGTCAGCCCCAAGAATATACATTTAGCTTCATCTCTTTTGTCAATCCCTTATTTCATCCCATGTTCCAAACACATCAAACCACCTTTAAACCCGAACATGTTTTAGTCTCTGTATCCTCCATGCTGTTTACAGGCTGATCATTTTGCTTCAATCACCCTTCCTTTTCTTTGGCTAAGTTTTGCTCTGTCACCCAGTGAATCAAGTTGAGCATTTCTACTTTGGGGAAGCCTTCCATGACCCTTGTTGATGGAGTTAAAGATTTCTCTGTAGAACCCTGTTGTCTATGGACATCAGAGCTTTTATCACATAATATTGCATCTATTGTTTTACTTCTTTAAAACTAGAATTAAATTTTCTTGAAAACCTTGACTATGTCTTCAATCTATGTATGTCTAGTACCTACCTCCGTGCCTGGCATTTAGTAGGCATTCAAAAGATGTTTGAGAATGAATGGCCAAATGTTTTTGAACAATTTGGGAAGACTTTAGCCACATTAAGATTCAGAATGAAGAGGAATGTCTTTCAGACAAGGAAGTGGGCTCCAAGTAGTGAACAAACTTCTTGTCATCAGAACTCACACAGGAGCCAGGCTATTGTAAAAGTGAGTCCTCCTTTGGGTGGGATTCTTAGGGTAAATGACCAAGTTAATTATGCAAATATTTTGTAGGCATCTCTCCGCTATCCTATTTCATATTAAGTATGGTCATTCAGTCAGTATTCAATGGGCAGTTATCAAGCAATTGTAAAAAGCCTGTTATTGTACAGAAACAAATAGGACACTGTCCTAGTCACTGAAGAGACCAGCATATAAACAGACAACCTAGCCTTCAGAAGTCCCTTGCTGGCAATTTCTCAAAATCCTCCTCTGCATCAAAAGAATAAGAACAAAGAATTGGGAGTCAGTATGAAAGAAACTTCTGTTTCCTGTTGTTAAAGAAAAATTTCCTTAAGAAAAGGTGCCATCTGTAATATTTTAAGTGGGGGACACCTCCTTTTGCTTTTTTTGTTTGTTTGTTTTTTTAAAAAAGAAAAGCATTTCAAAAAGCAGGTACGTTTGCTTGCCTACAATAAAGGTGTGCTTAGAAAAGGCCATGCTCACAGGACAGAAAAGCTAGTGTGGGTCCTGCCCAACCAAAGCCTTTGGGTGGTGGGCACTGTGGGAGGAGTGACCTCAATGCAGAACTAGACTTGGAAAAGGCCAAGAAGTGAGGTCAGTGTCTTTCTGAGGGTAGCCCCAGCAGTACTTTGCGATCAAGTGAAGATGGAATTCAGCAAGAAAACTGCAGCATAGAGAAGAAGTGGGTGACACAGCGGGATATCTTTGGTTAATAGAGAATTGCATCATCTGTAATTGAATCCTATTTTAGATTTTAAAAATATACTATTCCTCTGGTTTAAAAACCATTTTGCAAAAGAAGTTAGTTTAGGCTACTCTATGAACGGATGTGAAATCATTAATTTAAATAAAGGAGAAGAAAGTAGAATAATTGGTTGTGTTTCTCAGCCTCATATCAAACATTTGTTTATTTATGACTTTTTTTTCCAGAGAACAATAATTCTATTGTTTTCTCCATATAACAGATTAATGCAGCTGATGAGTTGGCTGCAGATTCTCTAAATAGAGCATTACTTGAATATGATATCACCCATTCAAACATCTGGTGTTTTCAGGATATTTCTGGAGGCAAAGTTGCTCTGTGTCTTCCTACACTGAGGAGCAGGACATGTCTAAGAGTTTCCGGTGTTGTTGTCTTCTGGAGGAAGCTGTCTTCTGAGCACCCGTGGGTGATGTGATGATGGAAGGCAAAGAACTTCTGTTTGCCTCCACCTGGGCCCGGAGGGACGGGCAGTGCTGCTGTCTCTCACTATGGCGCATGAGAGTGAAGGGAGCGGAAGTCAGGTTCTTCGGAACTCAGGAAAAGTCTCAGAAAGAGGTTATTTTGAAAAGGGAAACCTTTGTTTTTTAAAAATTGATAATGAATTTTAACTATCATTCTTCTGAATACCAGGGGCCGGGAGTTTGGCTCAGCAGGAAACTTCATGAAGAGCAATTACTTTAGGACTTGATATGGAATCCTGAGGGCAGCACAGCATCACTCAGTCGTGGGGGCTCTCCCTAAATCAGCTGGGAGACTTCTCAAGTGAGTGTCTCTCACTTAAAGAATACCCAGTTAAGAAGAGGGGACTCTGATTATTCACTCTCTGCCTAGTGTCAGGGGCACTAACTTTCCTCTGCCCTCAGGTCACCGCAGCTTGGAGAGAATCTGGGAATTGAGTTCAGTTTCCGGTTGGATTATTTGTAAAATCCAATCCACTCAATTTCCACAAATTGCAGCAATTTGGATTACAATACATTGTTAAAATAAATCTTTACAGGAAGCAAATATGATATTATGGATTTGTTAATTATTGTCCTACAGATAATAGTATTATATATTGACTTATCACAAATTGCTCAATTAATCAGCAATAGAACTTGGAGAGACCAGTATTTCTATGACTGTTTTCCATTATGCCAAAATATGAAGGGGTTTTGAGGGTACCATGACGGCATAACAGTCTGGTTGTCCATGTCCGTCCTTTCGACATAAGTGAGAAGAACCTGAAAGAACTGCATGAAATCCTTAGAGAGTGTGTCTACATCATATGATATACACTGTGGAATAGGTCCAAGATGGTTTTTCCTGGAGAAAATACTACCATTGTGTGATGGAATTTTGGCCTGATTTGAGGACAGAGCTTAAGGATCCTATCCCTAAAGAAGAAATTATCCCATTAATGGTGGATTGTTGAATTTTTTGGTGCCTATAAGAGCCCTAGCTGGGGAACTTAGGGATCTGAGTTTCACTCAGGCTGGGATTCCAATGGCCAACCAAGCAATTGCTTCACTTCTCTGGGCTCCAGGTCCCTTATCTGTAAAGGAAAGAGGTTGAATTGGATGTTTTATTAGATCTGTTCTTGATCCAAAACTTTCTTTAGTTATAGAAAAGTCCTTACTCTTTTTTGATGCCGATTCACATTGCTATCATTCACTACTCAGCCGATTGGTATTTGTAGGCTAATACTTATTTGTCAAGCACTACGCTAGGTGGAGGGGTCAGCCATAACAGTGCATAGCAGAGTCCTGCTCCCAAGGAACTCAACATGCAGTTTTATGTGGGCAGTGAGGAGTGATAATCAATACAGATAAATAAACAACAAGCATAATAAAATGTAATGCATAATACCCTTTGGGATGCATAGGGTGCTTTGGGAACTCAAATGAGGGATACCTCGCTTAGTCTTTGGGAGTGGGGGCAGGCAAAGATGGCTTCCAGGAGAAAATGACATTTAAATGCAGCCCTGAGAGAGTTCTGCTGAGTAGGAGAATGAAGGGTGAGAGCCATAGAGTGGGTTATATTCAGAGGAATTCATTTGCACAAGGGCTTAATGAAGGGGAGAGAGAGTATCAATATGCGCTCATAGGACTGGAGAGAATTCAGTGTGAAAACCACAGCAGAGACAAGAGGAGTGAAAGGTCTGGCAGGAGACAGTGAGAGTGGAGTGAGGGCAGGTCATGAAGTGCAGTGTACTTCGAACCAGGGAGTTTGGTTCTTATTCTGAAGGTTGGTGGAGAAACGGGAGCTTTTGAAGAAGGGCAGGGAAGTGATCAGTGCCTTGTTTCAGAGAGATCTTTGGCTGTAGTAGGTGGAAGGTGTTGTAGGGGCAGGAGGGCTTGGCTGGGGAATGCAGGGCTGGAGGGTGAAACCAGAGAAGATGCTTTCATTTCTTGACAGGGCCACCAGCTGTGTAATTGGAGTTTTCCAGGCTGGTGGATGTGGATCCTGAGGCAGTTGAACTGGGAGTGAGTAATGAGAGGGTACCAGATGCTGTTCTCTAAGCTTGGGCCCCCTCTGTGAGTACCTCAGCAGGCCAGAGAGGAGCTGCCCACTGCTTCTTCTAACCTGGGCACTAACTGAGGCATGTCTCCTGTCCAGATTGGGGCTGGCATTTGCAGCCTCACCAGGAGCCGAGAAAGAAGAGCCAGCTCCCTTGCAGGCTGATAGGAAGGCGCTGAGGCGCCACAGGACACCATCAGTGAGGATTTGCTCATTGCCTGGCTGAGTTGTCCAAATGGGTCCATCTGCCCCACAGTTCCTGTCACTCTCAGCTTTTGCTTTGTTGCCTCATAGGATACTTAGACTTACCAAAAAATGTGCAAACTCCTCTTTTCTTAGGAGAGGACATCTTGCCATTCTCGCAAAGGGTTGTGGGGCCTTGGATGAGGAGCCTGCTAGATAAGAAAGATGTAGGCCCACAAAGGGGAATAACTGTAGCTGTCTGTCACAGGGCCCCTCTGAGCCCAGGTACACAGAGATGTGGCAGCTGGACCACATCCCATTTACGCTTGCGGAACAGAAAGTTTAGTGGGGATGGGCTGAGAGTGAGGGACTACGGTTGCCAGTCTCTCTATCCAGAAGAATCAATGCTTGTACCTCTCCTTTGTTATATGTTACTTCTGAGCCTGAGGCATGTCCACCATGGGTTAGTCCTTGAAAAGCCTGTGCAAGGCCAATGGCAGGTCTCTGCTCTCACAGGGCTCTGTGAATGTGTTATTGTTATTGTGGGTTGTATTTTGTCTGTTGTTATCACTATACATAACTGTATGCATAACTCTGTCAGTAGATTGTAATTCCTTGAATGAAGCAAATAGACTTATCCTGTTTTTCTCAAAGGCACTAATGCAGGGCGCCTCACACCCAGTTGGTGTCCAATAAGTGCTTCTTGAAATAAAAGGGAGTACGCGTGTAGGTTTGCTCACTCAGGTCCTAGTCAGGGTTCTCTGCCACCATTCATGTGCTTGAAATGACTGGATTCTAACTTTTGGCAGTTTCCTGAGATAGAGGAGATCCCAGATGCAGAACAATTTCTGGGGTGCTCCTGAGCCATGCGTGAGTCTAAAGAAAGCACAGTTTCATGTATTTGCAATGGCCTTGGATACTGAGTTAATCATCATACCTCAACAATTCGCTGGGTGCTCCCCATATGCCAGGCCTCAGCACCAGGCCCTGTGCTCAAGGCCTTATGTCCATTATCTCCATTAATCCTCACTGCAACCTGTGACAGTATTATCATTATTTTTCACATGAAGTTTACCTAGGCCCCTGGAGGTTGTGCTGTTTGCTCAAGGTCAGCTAGTCATGCTAAAGCCAGGACCTGGATCTGTCTGACTCCATGGCTCAAGCCCTTTTCATTACACAGTTTCACTGGTTGTGTTGGGTTCTGGCAGATGGACCTGTGTCTTTGGAAGCTTCTCTGAGCTGGAGGACTGAGTGTAGGCATGCGTGTGAAGGTTGCTTCCTACAAAACAACAAAGCAAGTGGAGGGTACCATGAACTCCCTCCTGCCACGGGATAAGGACAGATGATTTCCAGAACTCCCAGGCATGTCTAGGTATGATCTAGAAAGAGGAGGAAGAGAGATGTGATCCTGGAAGAGGGGCCCTTTCTGGGCGGGATGATAAAAAGCAACAGGGGGTGTGTGTGCATGTGTGTGTGTGTATGTGTGTGTGTGTGTGTGTGTGTGTGTGTGTGTGTGTATGGGGGTTATGGGGGAGTATTGTTAACTGCAGATCCCTGGGGCCTCCGGCTGATAGCTATAGAGATGTTAACAGCAACGCTGAAAGCTTGATGAGTTTGTTTAAACTCTGAGTAAGATGACCTGGGTAGGTGGTACCTAGACTCTACTAAACAGTCACACCTGAGCTACTGCCTCAAGAAAAAGCACATTTGGGAGTCTGTAAGTACAGTTTGTGGAGCAGAGAGGCTGTTCCCCTGGATGGCTGACCCTGAGTGTTGGGTGGGAGGAGAGAAGCAGCAGGGAAGTAGAAGGTCTAGAAGTCAGAAAGCCTAGAAACAACGTGGATAAAGCAATGAAAGAGTCACAACTTGTGTTGTTGAGATATTCCACGTTTCAGCTTCTGAGTCTTCACAATAGATAGAAATGTTCCTTCCTCTTGGGGTCTTGGGTGCATGGAAAAGACAATATTCTCAATTGCATTTGAAGTTTAGCAAAGTTGTATGAACCCAACGTGTTATTACTATGATGTAGCCATTTTTGCTCTGCCAACAACGCTGATACTTTCTTGTGAACACAGTCAAGAAGTTAAGACATAATTTTCCAAAGATCTTGAAGTTTTTGTTGGAAAAGTAAAAGATGCTCTTCAATGTCACATTCGTAATTCTAGTGAAAAGTTCCCCTTCCTCTCCCTGCAAAGTTCCTCATGGTCTATGTTTTGGAAGATGAGAGTAGAATTATAGAACTGAGCATGTAGCTTTGATTTATCTGTTTTAATTATTTTTCCTTGGTGGGAGAAAGGGGCAATTTTTGTTTAAAAAGGATCTGGAAAACAAAACCCCAATATAATTAAATTATTTTTCTGGTGATGTTAGACATAGTTTTTTAGAAATCTTTGCCATTGGCAGAAGAAATAGTTGGAATTTTGGCAGGGGGTGGGAAGGGACAATCTATTAACAGCATTGAATTGTCATCTTCTACCTGCATAGTGAGCATACAGTAACCCCTGTCTCCCTGGCAGGCTTAATTTATCCAGTAGTCACTTTTAGGTCTGGCTCTCACATGACCAAGGCTGTCATGACAGGGAGAAAACAAAAAGACGTATCGTGGTTATGCAGCAGAACAAATGGTTATAGCTTTCACTATACCTGGCTTCACTATCCTATTCCCCATAACAAAACAAGTGCTGGGAGAATTGATCTGTTTACAGAGAGGCAACTTTAGAGTATAATGACCCATTCCTGGCTCACCACATACCCCAGACTCATTAAATTCATTTCAGTCTTCTTTCTCCTTTGTTGAAAAGGCTCTCAAAAGCACTACTGACTGAAAAAACTCAAATTAGTAACTTGGCTTTTGTGAATCTGTGTTATTTGGTTTGTATCTGCACAACTCATTTAACTGATTTCAGTTAAAGAAAATTGCACAAGACAACTTTACAAAACAAATAAATTTGAAACAAACCTTTTGACTGAATTTTGATGGCATTTTTCAAATGGCATCTCATTTTGAAGTTCTTTTCAGACTAAACAAACTCCACAATTTTGAATGGCAGTAGTTACAGCAACCAGGGCTTATTTGTATCAGTTCTTATGGGTAAATGTCCATCTGTGGTTTGGGTCTGAAATCCTCGATTTGTCTTCCTTTTCTGTAGAGTCGAGTAATTAGCAGGGTTCAGACATAGGTTTGGGGGAGAGAAAGCTATGCTCCTGAGATGGGAAGTACCTTGAAATAAAGCTTTGTTCCAAGATTACTATGGGATGTTTTTTAATTATTCCTTTGTAATCATTAAATTGAGGATACGCAGGAATAGCACGGGTGTGAACTTCTGGCCTTACGTTGCTTCAAGCTCAGTGAGAGTCCGGAGGCAAAAATGCATCTGTGACATCAAAATTAAAACTTTTGTGCTTCAATAGACATCATTAAGAATGTAAAAGGATGGCCCATGGAATGAGAGAAAAGTTTGCAAATCATGTATCTGGTAAGGGATTTGTATCTAGAATATATAAAGATTTATTACAATTCAATAGTAAAAAGATTAATAACCTAATTTTTAAAATGGGCAAAGGACCTGAATAGACATTTCTCCAAAGGAGATATACAAATAGCCAATAAGCAAATGAAACAATTTTCCACCTCATTAGCCATCAAAGAAATGCAAATCAAAACCACAATGAGATACTACTTAATATACAGTAGGATGGCTATAACACAAAAGACAGATGATAAAGCGTGCTGGTGAGGAGGTGGATCAATCAGAACCCTTAGATATTGCTGACAGAAATGTAAAATGATGCAACTGCTTTAGGAAATGGTGTGGCAGGTCTTCAAATGGTTAAACATGGAGATTACCATATGATCCAGCAATTCTACTGATAGGTATATACTTAATGAAATGAAAACATATATCCACCAAAAAACTTGTATACAAATATTTATAACAGCATTTTTCGTAATAGCCAAAAAGTGGATAAAACCCAAATATCCATTTAGGTTGAATGGATAAACAATATGTGATATATGGAATATTATTCAGCCATTAAAAGGAATGACATACTGATACATGCTATGGCATAGATAAACACTAAAAACATGATGCTAGGTGAAAGAAGCCAGTTACAAAGGACCACAGATCGTATTATTCCATTTATATGAAATGTAACAATAGATGGGTGAATTCTATTTCAATAAGGCTGTTAAGAAAAAGAATTCACCTATGATGTATCGCCATATCCTTCTCATCTTTATTTTTATATTTCACTCTCAGAAACAAAAAGGGGTATGTCTTAAAATTATTTTTAAAAATCGATTGGGTATCTTGATGGGAGAAAAATACAAGGATTATATGTGAAACCCGCAAAGTTCAAAGTTCTGATTTAATTAAGCACAAATAAACTCTGGAGTTGGGTGAGATGGCACAGAGCAATCGTCTTTTAATACTTTCTGTTTTTGAGATCAAGGAAAAAATTTTGTAGGAAATGTGATATTTAAGTACTCCTAGTAATGGCTGAAGCAGGTAGTGCACAGACTCAGAAGTGAAAAGGAAAGAAAAACAGAAAGGAAAAGACCCATTTCTAAAGTGCAAGAAGCCTTTAAATCTGATGTTTTTGTTCTGCCAGATTCACAAGTCTGTGGTGACTTTCTGTGGACCTGTTTGTCTGTCTTTACGAGATAAAGAATCAAAGCTCTGCCCACGGCTACTCTCCCTAAAACTGTACCTTACTGAACGTTTTATGTGTCAGCTGCTTGTATAGTGTGTTTGGGAAGGAAATTGTTAAAACAAAAATATAACAGAGAGTCTACAGACTGAGGCAGCATTGGAAATTGTCCAGCCGTCCCGTGGAGCATGCACAAAAGAGATGTTTAAAGCGAAGCTTTATTTTGAAAAAAAAACCCTTAAGGGAACATGTTTTAAAATTCTTTAAAAAGTCTTTGTTTGGCACATGAAAGTGAAACGACCACAGGGAAGACGAAGTTAGAGGCAGCCAAAGTTTAAACTTCAGGGAAGTTACTTGTTTTCTGTTCCTCTGTATTGTCTTCCTCATTGGATCAGCTGTCATTCACTATTTTAGTAACTGATGACGGAGAAAAAGGAGCTCGGGAGAAAATGGCACGAAGTCTCCATTAATGAATTGAATTTAAATAGCACCAGGTGGGTGGCAAAGAAACAATCCAGTAGAACAATCAGTCACAAACCTGCTCTAGTTATGACTTAAGGCAAGGGATTCAAGATTGTTGGAATTTTTGCCCTCCCACCCTCTCTCTTTATTTGGTGCAAGTGTATATTTGAAGAGTTTAATTTAAAACACACACACACACACACACACAAAAGAGTGCTGGAGGAAACTGAAACAGAAGTCCTTCAGAGCCAGAGCCCAGAGCATCTTGCCTTATGCTTCCTAATATGGCTTATCTATGCTGCGTGTTTGTTGGCATATTGTTTTATTAAATGGTGCTGATTTTCTGCATGCTAATCATGGGTACATGCAGATATTGATGTTAATTAGTATTTTATTAAAAAGAATACAAAAAACAAAATGCTTCTGGTGTGAGGCACTCTTTGGAATGTGTATTTTTAGTAATTAAATGGGCCTCCACTTGGGGTGACCTTTTATAACATTAACAAACAATTTAGTTTGGTTTTAACACTTTTCATGTTATATACATGTTTCTACAAAAGAATTAACACTAGAACTGAGGAAAAGCCAAGTAGCCTATTAGATATTTCTTACGCACATTGAAATCATTGTCCACAGGTTGCATTTTTAGTCTTGGAAAACAGACAGCAGGAGCGATCTCACTGTATCTCCTTTCAGCCAGGACTCAGAACCAGGTGGACAACTGTACCCATGATCACATGGTCAAATACACCACAGGCCTCTGGTGTACCTTGCACGCTGATGGAGAATTGAATCTGGAGGAGCATCCAGAGAACTTGGACTCCAGACATGGGCACTTTGATCTTGGACAAGGCCTTAATGTTTTTTGAACCTTGGTTTCCCGTTTTGAAATAAGAAGATTGGACCAGCTAAACTCTCTCATCCCTTCTATTAATTGCCCTCAGATTCCATTGTTCTGTGATTTATATGTTGCTGCTTCAGGACTAGGCTGCCAGCTCTTAAAACAGTTTAGATCTAATCACATAAATTAAAATGTAAAATAGGTAAAACATACAGGACAGGGAAATTATGTTTATCTTAATTTTTTTTACTTGTTCATTAATAAATATTTATTGTCCTAGTATGATGCCAGGCATATCATAGGTGCCAGAGATACACCCATGCACTACGCAAAGCTCTAATCCTAATGAAGCTTCAGTTTGGAAGACAGACAGATAATAAACAAAGGAACAAGTAAACTATATGGCTTGTCAGATGATGATGAGTCCAGTGGGGAAAAATAAAGCAGATAAAGGAGTGACGGGAGAGGTCGGGGACGAAGAGAGTCAGTATTATTAGAGGTGGTGGAGGGAGCCAGGACACACTGGACATTATAGGCTATTGTAAAGACTTTGCTTTCTCTCTGTGTGAGATGGAAAACTTTAGAGGCTTTTACCCAGAGATTGAAAATAAAAGAACCAGTAAAGCAATATTGGGTAAATGAAAAATATTGGGTAAATGAAAAAAAAATGCATATATATATATATACACACACACACATACATAAACACATTTATACATATACATTAAAAGAATGTTACTTTTAGTAGCACAGCAGGTCCTTGAGTATCATCGTTTTATTCAAGGTTGTTTTGTTACAACGTTGATGAAAAAAAAATCAATTCCTGGCTGTGGAGTTTGCATATTCTCCCCATGCCTGCCTGGGTTTTCTCCAGGTACCCAGTGTCCTCCCACATGCCAAAGATGGACATGTGAGGTGAAATGTCATGTCCAAATGGCCCCAGTATGAGTGAGTGCGGGTGTGTCTGTCAGTGTACCCCGTGATAGAATCACCTCCTGTCCAGAGTTGGTTCCCACCTTGTGCCATGAGCTGCCAGGAAGGCTCTGGCTCCCCTCAACCCTGAACTGAAATAAACAGGTTTTTTAATTCAGAAAATGAATGGAACTCATAGAAGCAGAGAGTAGAATGGTGGCTGCAGAGGCTGGGGATGGGGGAAAGGGAAGATGATGGTCATAAACTGGTATAAAAATCTCAGACAGGAGGAATCAGTTTTTTTTCTGATAATTATTGCACAACCTTATGAATTTAGTTAATCATAGTGTATTGTACTTTTCAAAATTGCTAATAGAGTGAATTTCAAATATTCTCACCACAAAAATGATACATATTTGAGGTGATGGATATGTTAGTTAGCTCTATTGAATTATTACATATTGTATCATAAATCATAGCATCACTTTGTACCACATAAATATATCCAATTATAAATTGTTGATTTACAATAAAACAAAACAAATTGTGATGGAACAACTGGATATCCACATTCAAAAAATGAATCTAGACACAGACCTTACACTCTTACAAAAATTAGCTCAAAATGGTCACCGACCTAAATGTAAAATACAAAGCTATAAAACTGCTAGAGATAGCATAGGAAAAAACCTGGCTGAATTTGTTATGGCAGTGACACATTAGATATAACACCAAAGGCACAATCCATGACAGAATTAATTGGTAAGCTATACTTCATTAAAACTAAAAACTTCTGCTCAGCAGAAGACAATGTCAAGAGAATGAGAAGACAAGCCAAAGACGGGGAGAAAGTATTTGTAAAATACACATTCTGATAAAGGACTGTTGTCCAAAATGTACAAAGAACTCTTAAAACTCAACAATAAGAAAACAAACAGCCCAATTTAAAAAAATATGTTAAGACACCTCACCAAAGAAGATACACAGATGGTAGTTAAGCATATGAAAAGATGCTCCGTATCATATATCATCTGGGAAATGCAACTAAAACAATAGTGAGATACCATTGCATACCTGTCAGAATGACCAAAACCCAGAACACTGACAACACTAAATGCTGATGAGGATGTGGACCAATAGAAACTCTCATTCACTGGTTGGTAGAAATGCAAAACGGTACTGCCACTTTGGAAGACAGTTTGGTGGTCTCGCAAAACTAAACATACTTCTCCCGTATGATCTGGCAACAGTACTTCTTGGTATTTATCTAAAGGAGTTGAAAACTTATGTCTACTCAAAAAACTGCACACACATGTTTATAGCAGGTTTTTTCATAACTGCTAAATCTTGGAAGTAACCAAGATGTCTTTCAGTAGGTGAATGGATAAACAAACTGTGGTACCTCCAGGCAGTGAACTTCTATTCAGCACTAAAAATAAACGAGCTATCAATTCATGAAAAGGTATGGAATAACATTAAATCCATATTACTTACTGAAAGAAACCAATCTAAAAGGACTACGTACTGTATGACTCTAACTGTATGACATTGTGGAAAAGGCAAAACTATGGAGAGAGTAAAAAGATCAGTGGTTCAGGGGCTTGGCAGAGGGATGAACACAGCACAGAAGGCAGCGAAATCTCTCTGTATGATGGTATAATGATGGCTCCAAGTTCTTGTATATTTGTCCGAACTCACAGAATGTGCAACACCAAGAGTTAACTCTAATGTTAACTACAGACTTTGGGTGATAATGTGTTGATATAGATTCATCGATTGTCACAATGTACCAGTCTGGTGGGAGATTTTGATAAAGGAGGAGGCTATGTATGTGTGGCAGCAGAGAGTATATGGGAAATAGCTGTACCTTCCTCTAAATTTCATTGTGAACCTAAAACTTCTCTAAGAAATAATAAAAAAAAACTATTTAAGATCTTTAACAACAAAATAAAAGGTTTACCCTCTCAATGGTAACAAAAGTCTTATTTCAGTCCTTCTCCAATTAGAGCAGAGAAAGTAAAATACAAGTCATACTTGGCAGGACATCCCATCTACACATGTTTTTTCTTTCTCCTTCTAGGCAAAGAATAAGCCTACTTTGCCTTTCCGTCCTTGGGGTCTAGCACAGTGTCTGCCACATAGCAGGTCCAAGTAAACTCTTGTTCTGTTTAATTGATAGTGCATGCCTGTGTGCACGAGTCTTCACTCACGGACGATCTTGCCTCCAAGCTATGGGAGATCGTTATATTAGAAAGACTCTGGAGTCCTTTTTTCAGGTAATATGCAATAGAATTCAGTTTCTGAGCAAGATCTTTAAATGACTCTGGAAAATCTAGCACCTCTTCTTCTCAGCCTTCTAAAACTATCACGTACTAAATTTCAATATCAGATCTTTGCAAAGCACAAATATATCCCAGCATTTTTATTTGCTGCTGAAATGTAAAAACTGTCTTTCTTTTTTAGTGTTAATAAACTAACTCCCAATTTCTCAAGGAAATTGTGCATGTCCATTTTAAGTGTGTAGGCAAACCTAGCCAACTGCCATAGAGCTGGCCACAGAGTATGAGGTCTCCCTGTATTTCAGCATCAAAGAGCTAGTGGTAAACATTGCTTTCCCATAACATTGCACAGCCCAGTTACTGCCTGCAGGAGAGCAACCCCCTCAGATAGCAGCTTCATGTCTCCATGTTTGCTTTGAAAGGCCCACTGACCCCATGAATGCTGGACCTTCTTTTAATCCCAGATGATCAGATTCTGTTAAAAATCCTAAACAGTAGAAACCTAAAGTAGAGGATACAGATTTTAGAACCAATTCACTTCTCACAATTGCTATATTCTTTATTTTTAGTCCCACTTCGTTCTCCAGCTCAGGAGCAATGATCTTTGTAAAGTGTCTTAAGAGCCTTAGAGTAAATAAAAATGATAAATGTTGACCTTCATAGTCTCTTTCCAACCTTAAAAATCTATGATTCATTTCTTCTAAAGGCCTCACAGTTTCAAGGCCCAAGGAGGTTTAAATAACAAGCCAATGTAAATAGCAGGTAATGGGCCCTGATAAATGCCCTGAACTGGAGAAATAGCCAAAGGAAGAAAAACTGTAAGAAAATAAAATAAAGCTGGAAATGTCTTTATAGTTGCCATCAGAGATGGTAGGAAGCCTCAAAAACTGCCCTTGAGAGCAACTCAAAACTAAGTATGTTGTTAAAAACAAGCAGATACCATTTCTTGCCTTCCCCAAATTGTTCTTTCGGAAGGTCAAGGTTTTAACTTCACTATTCCAAGCAACATGAGGAGGCGATAGGCAGCCAGCTGTACGCAACACACTGCACCATTAAGACGTGGGTTTGCTACAGGTGTATAGATTATTAGCAGCCCAGGGGGGAACTGCATTCTGGTCAAATGTTCAGCCTGGCAACAAGAAACGCATTTTTATTTCTCCCTGTCACAAAAGGAAGTTTTACTGAGAAATTGGACAAAACAAAAAATCAAATCTATTTTGGCTCCTGGAGTCTTCCCACAGCTTCCTTATCTTTACTTTGCCGTCCCCCTGGCCAGTCTTCCTTGTAGACATTCTGTGACCAGATCCTAGATACCATTTTTAATCTACCTTTTGAGTCTGCTGAAAATAAAATTGCCCAACACATGGAACAATTTCTCTGAAGTTCCTGCAACACCTTTTCTTTGCTGTACTTCCAGTTTCCATTTTCCAGAGCCTCACACTCAAAATCTGTAACTAACACTTCAGATTTGGGTACACATTTTTGTCTTTGTTCTTTATTTTCCTTCATTGTCTTTTTTTTTTTTTTAAGTCAGACTACCCAAGGTACTCACTAATGGGCAGCACTTATGGAACTCAATAAAAGCAGTAAAATTTTTCGTTGTTTAGATTAAAAGTGTTCATGCCACAAGCCTGGCTGTGCCGAGGGTTGGAGAACATTTGTCCTTTTGCTTTCCTTTCAGGTTGAGATTGAAACCACAGTCTCACAAACCAGGCCTTTTGTGTGCTGGTCCCTGTTCTTTGTTTAGAATTATTGCTGTGATATCTAAAATATTGAGTTATTTTCCTGTCATTATTTTTATTTATAGACCTAAAAATATAATAAGTGATGTTCATTTGCAAGTGACATGAAATAACTAATATTATAAATTCTATATATTTTTGTTTTAACAAAGCAAATATTTCTTTTGCTGTTTTTTTGGAACAGTACATACTCAAAGGGCTAATGTGCTTGGTGTTTAATCTGCTGATACCATCTAAGTTGATCTCTTTTATCCTTCTGTGTATGTCTTTGGGTCAGGGAGAACGTGATGTTCTGTCTCCCAGCTTTCAAAGTTTCATTTCCTCAAAGCACCAAAGAGTAAGTAACTTAAGAGAAAAGCTTGCCATGGTGTCTTACTAATGAAGAGGATCTTGGCGGTTTCCAGAATGTTCTTCACAATGAGACACACCAGGGTAAGCATGCCATTTCTCAATAAGCACATAAATACAGTTTGGTCTTATAAATCCTAAAAAGCAGCAACATAGTGTTCTCATATACTATAATTCCCTCTTTCAGTTTCGAGGCTTCAGTGCATAATGATATTGTATATATATCTGCCCTTCTTTCATGAGGCCAATTACTTCCCTATTAATTAACCTCAATACTAATTAGGTTATTTTAGATTTACTTGTAGAGTTTACAGAAAATAACAACATATCCATTATGTCAGCAATCAAAGCCAAACAAGATTGGGATGATGCCAGTGATCAAAGCTCATTAGTGAGATTCAGGGACAAGGAGAAGAGGGTGCTCTAACTTCAAAAGACTTTGCATGATAGTGTTAGCAGTCATTTGCTTATATTTAAGAGCTGTTTCAGAAGGAATCATCTGAAGAATAAAATAAAGGAGGAAGCATTAGCTATACGCCAATGCCACTTCAGCTTGATCATTCCCTCTGTTCACCCTCCACTCCTCCCAAATCACTGGGTCTGGAGGTGGATGGGATTGTTTGACTCACCAGAAATCCTCCAATTTGTCCAGACTAGAAAATAGAAAGATGACTGCTGCTCACTTTTGTTAGGGATCCGGTCATGGTGGGCATCTTTAAGAGAAACTCTTTCTATTGGTAAGACTCAAAGCACTGATGTCTAAGCGGGTTTACATCGTCAACCAGGTGATATTACCTAATAGTTCTAGGCCAGTGTGCAGTTCTTTCCCAGTGCAGGGTGGGGTGAGGTGGGGAACTATAGCAATTACTGTTCAAATCCCACCCTCCTGAGACCCTTCACAAAAGATACTCCCTATGCCACCAGCTGTTCCCAAACATCAATGTTACCAGTTTCAACTTACCACTCTGCTAAGTTCCATGAGGCAAACAGTAATACCGTAAAATGCGGTCCCTACTGGTCCTGACTGGGTAGAGAGCAATGACTGTGTGTGTGTGTGTGTGTGTGTGTGTGTGTGCATGTGTGTGCCCGTGCATGTATGAGGCAGAGAGAAGCTGTGCTACCTCGTAGCCTTGATTTTGGCCTGCCCTGTGTATGCTCCTCTGTTTCTAATATCCCGGGGATATGCCTTGTAGATTGCCTCCTCTGCCATTGTCCAGCCACAAACATTGTTTGTTTAGGACAGCCCAGCACCCACGAGCCAGATGAACAGCCAGAGAATGAGGGAATTTAAGGCAAAAATCATATTCCATCAAAGTACTGTAATACTTATACTTTCACATTGTATGGTCAGCACAGCTCGGATTTAATTAAAGCACTCAATCGCACCATTACCATTTTTGGAGACAGCTCAGGTATAAATATATTAAGCGCAATTCTTTCCAGGCCCAGCTTGTCAGCACTCACCTTAAATGCCCTTTTGTCTTCTCTAGCCATTTTCCAAAGCTCTGAACTTTCAGCTTATAAATGATTAGTACCTATGCACGTCCACCTCCAATTCCCAAGTTAAATTACTATCTTTAGACTTTTTCTGGATTCCTCAGGAGTAATAAGTCTCCTCTGTTGGACCATAATTTCTCCCTTTTAACTTTAATCAAAACTGCATTGACATCCCAACCTCCTTCTTCACAGCTGACTTCTTTATATCTCTTCTCTCACTGGCCTAGACATAAGTTTTCTCGCTTTCCATGAATCCTGGATATTATATCCTGTTTTCTCCTCACCGTGCTCTTATTGCTCAGTTTGATAGTTTCTTCCTCCAGCCTCATTCTCTGTATTTATTTAATTTCTTTTGGAATCTCCCCCTGCATTCATTCATTCAAAGGCTATTTATTAAGTACCAACTATGTGCCAGGGACTGTTCTGGGGGCTTGAGGTACTTTAGTGAACAAAACAAAGATCTCTGCACTTGCAGAGCTTACATTCTAGCAGGTGAAGACAAAGAAGCAAAAAATGAGCATCCTACACAAGTGTTACTAGACTATGGTTAATGCCTTAGGAAAAAAAGTAGTACAGGATAAGGGGAACAGGAGCATGGTGGGGGTGGCCTCATGGAGGAAGACTGGCACTTGGTGAGGGAATTAGCTAAGTAGACCTCTTGGGAAGAGCATCCAGGAGGAAAAGACAACCAGCTCGGCCAAAGGTTCTCAGGCAGAAGGTGATTGGCCTTGCCTGGAACATTCACAAATGACAAATTGGCCAGTGTGTCCAGAGCAGCATGAGTGAGGGGGAAGCAGGGATTCACCGATTCCTCTTGAAAATCACCTGCCCTTCTATATTTGCTGATGGACTTAGTGTCTCTCACCCAAAGTAGAGTCTTATCCCTTTAAAATCTCACAGTATGCATCAGTGTCTAGGTAGTTCCCATACATTTAAAAAAGTAGTTGCTCAAGGGCAATGTACGTAACCTTAACATTTGTACCCCGACAACATGCAGAAATAATAAAAAAAAAGTAGTTGCTGACTGATGAGACTATAAATTGGTACAACCATTATGGAAAACAATATGGAGGTTCCTCAAAAAATTAAAAATAGAGCTACCGTATGATCCAGCAATCCCACTACTGATAATGTATCCAAAGGAAACAACATCAGGACCCCAGAAGTATCTACATTTTTATGTTCACAGCAACACTATTCACAATAGCCAAGATATGGAAACAACCTAAGTGTCCATCAATGGATGAATGGATAAAGAGAATATGGTGTGTGCACACACACACTGGAATATTATTCAACCATGAAAAGATGGAAATGGTACCATTTGTGATGAGATGGATGAACCTGGAGGGCATTATGCTAAATGAAATGAGCCAGACACAGAAGGACAAATACTTCCTGATCTCACTGTTATGTGCAATCTAAAAAAGTCAAACTAATATTAGCAGAGAGTATAACAGTGGTTACCAGGGGCCTGGAGGGCAGAGTGGGGGCGATGAGGAGATTTTGGTCAAAGGGTACAAACCTTCAGTTGCAAGATGACTAAGTTCTGGGGATCTAATGCACAGTATGGTGACTATAGTTAATAAGTATTGTATATTTGAAATTTTCTGGGAGATTAGAACATAAGTGTTCTTGCCACACCCCCCAAAATAAATAAAAAAGTAACTATGTAAGGTGATGGATGTGCTAACTTGATTATGATAATAATTTCACAATATATAAGTATATAGAATCATCACGTTGTACACTTTGCATGCATCCGATTGTATTTGTCTATTATACCTGAATAAAGCTGGAAAAAAATAAAAATAAAAATACAAATCAAAAAGTAGTTGCCCACAATTTTAAAAAAGAAATCTTGACATAGACTACTTCGTACCACCTCCTCTCAATGTGGGCTATCTTCTTAAACTTATAATGCTTACATTTCTGAGGAATATTGAATACACTTAGTCTGAACGGAATACACCGCGTATCCCATAGGATGCACTAGAAGGCAGAGACCGGCGTGGAGCGCACTAGAAAGGGGAAAGTCGTAGAGGAAATGGGTTACCCATTGGGTAAGCAGGATGAGGGATGAGGCAGTTTTCCCCTCTCACTGAAATGACTCCACTCTTCCATGTGCCTACTCTGAAGCCCCCAACAGGTTTGTAAAGGTCCTGGAACATTTAAAAGGTTGCAGTCATCACATAGTGGGCAGTGTTGAGAGGAAGAATTTTATAAATAAGAATATTTTTTAAAAAGTGTTTATTCATGCATTAAACAAATGTTTATCACGCATTGTCCTATGGTGGCAAAGATAAGCAAAACATAATCCTGAGTTAGAGGCACTCACAGTCTCTCTAGGTTGAGAAAAACACACATAAACAGAATGTAAATTAATACATCCTCTTAGTTTTAAAAACAGGGGTGTTTTTAAATCAGGGGTGTTCTTCAAGTTTCAGCTGTGGAGATGTTTTTAAATAGACATACTTGGATCCTGTCCTGGAACCTGGAACGCACTTTTTAACCTTGACTGCACATTGGAATCACCTGAAGAGTTTTTAATATAAGACTGCCTGGGTCCTAGCCCCGGAATTCTGATTTAATTGTTCTGGGATTCAGCCTGGGCATCAGAAGTTTCAAGCTCCCCAAGTGACTCTAATGTTTAGCCAAGGTTAAAAACCCTTTGTGATAGGCTGAATAACACTTCCAAGGACGTCTATGTCCTAATCTCCAAGACCTGTGAATATTTTACCTCACCTCGTGAAGGAATTTGCAAATGATTACATTACAGACCTTGAGCTGAGGCAGTTCTCTTGGATACCCGGGTGAGCCCACAGTAGTCACAAGGGTTCTTACAGGAGGGAAGCGGGAGGCTGGGAGTAAGTAGTAGAAGATGTGACGACCAAAGAAAGAGGCTAGAGTGATGCGCGGGACAGGCCATGAGGTGAGGAATGGAGGTAGCCTCTAAATGCTAAAAAAGGCAAAACAAAATCAGAAACAAAAACAGCCTCTAGGGTGAATGCAGCCCTGCCAATGCCCTGATTTTAGACTTCTGAACTTGACAACTGTGACAGAATACATTTTTGTTGTTTTAAGTCACTAAGTTTGTGGCAATTTGTTACAGCAGCAGTCGGAAACTAACATGTCACTGCTTTAACCAAATATGTCTCAATGGAATTCAGGTATTGAATATTTGCATGTGTGTGTGTGTGTGTGTGTGTGTGTGTGTGTATTTTAGTTACCCACGTAAGATATCTGAGGAAAGAGCATTTCAAATGAAAGCAATAGCTTGTGGAAGGGTCAGGAGGCAGAAGTATACCTGGAGAATTCCATTTTGGAGCAGAATAATCAAAGCCAGGAGTAATAAATAAGAAATGGGGTCAGAGAGGCATCAGGGGCCAGACAACAAGGACTTGTAGCCTTTAGTAAGGAATGTGAATTTTACTCTAGGTACCATGGAAAACCATTAGACGGGTTTTTTTTTTTCTTTTTGAGACAAAAAGAGTCTCACCCTGTTGCCGGGGCTAGAGTGCCGTGGCGTCAGCCTAGCTCGAACTCCTGGTCTCAGGCAATCCTCCTGCCTCCGCCTCCCAAGTAGCTGGGACTACAGGCATGCGCCACCATGCCCGGCTAATTTTTTCTATTTTTCAGTAGAGACGGAGGTCTCACTGTTGCTCAGGCTGGTCTCGAACTCCTGAGCTCAAATGATCTGCCGGCCTCGGCCTCCCAGAGTGCTAGGATTACAGGCGTGAACCACCCTGCCTGGCCCATTAGATGGTTTTAACATATTTACGTCTGTATATTTAAAGAAGGTTTCATGTTGAAAACATGTAACTGGGTCTTGTTTTTGGTTTTTTTTATTCACTACAACAATCTTTTTTTTTTAAGTTGGTGTATTTAGACCATTCACATCTAAGGTGATGAATAATAGAGTAATAACTGCCATGTTTGTAACTATTTTTTATTCATTACATTTGTTTGTCTTCCCTCCTTTTTCTGATGTCTCTGGTTTTGATTGATCATTTATGTGATTCCATCTTTTTCTCCTCTCGGTATCAATTATACTTGTTTTTAATAATTTTTAGTGGTTTCCACAAAATTTACAGCATACATTTTAAACTAATTGAAGTTCACCTTGAAATAACACTACACTGCTTCACATCTAGTGTAAATACCTTAGAAAAGAACATTCCCAATTCTTCCCTTTCATTCCTGTGATATTATTGTTCTTCATTTCACTTATCTATATGTTCTAATCACTCAATGTATTGTTTTTATCACTTTTTTTTAAAAAAACCTGGTTTTCTAGATAATTTTTTAAAGCAGTTTTAGGCAAACAGCAAAATTGAAAAGAAGGTATAGAGTTCTTTGTATATTTCAGATAAAATTCCTTTATTGGATGTATCTTTTGCAAATATTTTCTCCCAGTTTGTGGCTTATCTTCTTGTTATCTTGACATCTTTCACAAAGAAGAATTTTTTAATTTTAATGAAGTCTACTTTATTTTTTTCATGGATTCTGCTTTTGTTGCCATACCTAAATGATTATTGCCAAACTCAAGGTCATCTAGATTTTCTCTTATGTTACATTTTAGTAAATTCATAGTTTTATATTTTACATTTGGATCTGTGACCCATTTTGAGTTAATTATTATGAAGGGTGTAAGATCTGTGTCAAGATTTATTTTTTTTGAAAGTGGATGTTGAGTTTTCCATCACAATTTGTTGAAAAGACCATTTCTCCATTTTATTGCTTTTGTTCCTTTGTCAAAGATCAGTTGAGTATATTTATGTGTGTCTATTTATGGGCTCTTTATTATATTTCATTGATATTTGTTTATTCTTTGCCAATACCATACTGTCTTGATTTAGGTAGCTTTATATCAAGTTTTGAACTCAGGTAGTGTCAGTATTTCAACTTTGCTCTTCTCCTTCAATATCTTCTGGAATATCTGGGTCTTTTGCCTCTCTGTATAAACCTTAGATTTAATTTGTCAATATCTACAAAGTATCTTGCTGGAATTTGTATTGGAATTGTGTTGAATCTATAGATCAGGTTGGGAAGAACTGACATCAGAACAATGTTGAGTCTATCCATGAATATGAAATATATTTCTACTGTTTTTTTTTTTAATTAGGGGAAAACTACAAAGCATTCACAGTACAATGTTCACAGTCACAATTTGTAGTGAGCTGATTTCCCAAAATATACTACCACTCAAGTTGACCTATCTTGTTACATTCAAAAACCTACTCTGTCAAAGTAGTCCATAGAGTACGTGATTAACTGTACACCTCAGTAAATTCACTGAAAATCATTTAATTGTACACTTAAAATGGAGTGTTGGTTGTACATAGATACAGTTGGAGCACTATGTATTTCTACTGTTTTAATTCTTCTTTGATATAGGTCATCATTATGTAGTTTCCTCATATAGATCTTATACATATTTTGATAAATTTATACCTAAGTATTTAATCTTTTGGGATGCCAATATACATGGTATTATGATTTTAATTTTAAATTCCACTTCTTCATTGCTGGCATATAGGAAAGTGATTAACTTTTATATGTTAACCTTGTATCTTGCAACCTCTCTGTAATTATTGACTAGTTCCAGGAGAATTTTTGTTGATTATTTTGTTGGTTTTGTTGATTCTTTTGTATTTTCTATGTAGATAATCTTGTCCTCTGCAAACAAAGACAGTTGTATTCCTTCCTTGATAACCAGGACACATAATCTTTTGTTTTCTTGTCTTATTGCATTAGGTAGGACTTCCAGTATGATGTAGAAAAGGAGTATTGAGAAGGGGCATCCTTGTCTATTTCTGATCTTAGAGTGGAAGTGTCTAGTTTATCAGCATTAAGTATGATCATTGCTATAAGTTTTTTATAAATATTCTTTCTCAATTTGAGAGAGTTCCCTTCTATTACTAGTTTTATCATAAATAGATATTGAATTTTGTCGAATGACTTTTCTGCCTCTATTGATATGACCATGTAATTTTTTTTCTTTAGCCTGTAGATGTAATAGATTAAATTGATTTTCAAATGTTGAACCAGCTTTGCATACCTGGGATAAATCCCAATTATACACAACTTGTTTGTGGTGTACAATTCTTTTTATACATTGTTGGATTCAATTTGCTAATATTTTCTTGAGTATTTTTGCATCCATATTCATGATAGATATTAGTCTGTAGTTTTCTTTCCTCATAGTATCTCTGTTAGTTTTTGGTGTTAGAGTAATGCTGTCCTCAGAATGCAGAAGTATTCACCTGCTTCTATCCTCTGAAAGAGATTGTCGAGAATTGGTATAATTTTTTAAAAAAAATATTAGATAAAATTCACCAGTGAGTTCATCTGGGCCTGGTACTTTCTTTTAGGTTATTAATTATTGATTCAATTTCTTTAAAAGATATTGGCCTATTCAGACTATTTCTTCTTTATAGTTTTAGTAAATGATATCTTTCGAAGAATTGGTTCATTTCATGTAGGTTATAAAATTTGTGGGTATAGTGTTATACGTAGTATTATTTTATTATCATTTTAATGTCCATGAGATCTATAGTGATGTTCCATATTTTACTTCTGATATTAGTAATTTATGTCTTACTTTTTTTAGTTAGCCTTGCTAGAGGCTTATCGGTTTGATTTATTTTCTCAACAACTACTGTTTACTGTTGGTTTCATTGATTTTTTCCTATTGATTTTCTGTTTCCACTTTCACTGATTTCTGCTTTACTTCTTATTACTTCTTTTTTTCTTCTTATTTTGAACTTAACTTGCTCTTCTTTTTCTAGTTTCCTAAGGTGGAAGCTTAGATTATTGATTTTAGATCTTTATTCTTTTCTTATATATGTATTTAATGTTATTAGTTTCCCTCTCAGCACACCTTTCTCTGTATCTCACAAATTTTGTTTTTATTTTCATTTAGTTAAAAATATTTTAAAATTTCTCTTGAGATTTCTTTTCTGCCCCATGTGCGATTTTGAAGGGTGTTGTTTAATCTTCAACTGTTTTGGGATTATCCATTTATCTTTCTGTTATTGATTTCTGGTTTAATTTCATTTCAGCCTGAAAGAAGACATGGTATGATTATTATTCTTTTGAAGTTGTTAACGTGTATTTTATGGCTCAGAATGTGGTCTATATTGCTGAATGTTCCATGTGAGTTTGAGAAGGATGTATATTCTGCTGCTTTTGGATGAAGTAGTCTATAGATGTCAATTATATCCAGTTGATTGATGCCGTGGTATTGAGTTCAACTATGTCCAACTATGCCTGCCAACTGTCCATTTCTGGTGTTGAAGTCCCAAATGTAATAGTGAATTTATCTATTTTTTCTTGATCTCTATCAGTTTTGGCCTTATGTATTTTGATGCTATGTCATTAGGTGCACACACTTTAAAGATTGTTTTGTTTTCTTGAAGAATTGACCCCTTTATTATTATGTAATGCCCTTATTTATCTTTGACAACTTTTCCTGCTTTCAAGTCTGCTTCATCTGAAATGAATGTAGCTAATTCTGTTTTCTTTTGGTTACTGTTCACATGGCATATCTTTCTCTATCCACTTTTAATCTACATGTGTCTTTGTATTAACAGTGTGTTTCTTGTAGACAGCATGTAGTACGGTCTTGTTTTTCTTATTTTTTTTTTATTTCGAAGTCTTAAGGGTTACAAATAATTTTGATTACATGGATCACTTTTAAAATGTTTGAGTCATCGTTATAAGAGTGCCCATCACCCAAATATTATTCATTGTACCCATTAGGTAGGTTTTCACCTGTCCCCTCCTACTCCCTCCCCACTGGTTGATTTCATTGAGTTTTACTTCCCTCTATGCACGTGTGCTCATCAGTTAGTTCCAATTTAGTAGTGAGTGCATGTGGTGTTTGTTTTCCCATTCTTTAGATATTTCACTTAGGATAATGATCTTTAGTTCCATCCAAATTGTTACAAAAGGCATTAAGTCATCCTTCTTTATGGCTGAGTAATATTCCATGGTGTACATATACCACATTTTGTTAATCCACTCATGAATTGATGAGCATTTGGGTTGATTCCACATCTTTGTAATTGAATTGTGAATTGTGCTGCGATAAACATTCAAGTGCAGGTGTCTTTTTGATAAAGTGACTTCTTTTCTTTCGGGTAAATACCCAGTAGTGAGATTGCTGGATCAAATGGTAGGTCAACTTTTAGTTCTTTGAGGAATCTCCATACTGTTTTCCATAGTGGTTGTACTAATTTGCAGTCCCACCAACAGTGTGTAAGTGTTCCTTTCTCTCTGCATCCACACTAGCATCTATTGTTTTTGGAATTTTAAATAAAGGCCATTTTGACTGGGGTAATGTGATATTTCATTGTGCTTTTAATTTGCATTTCCCTGATGATTAGTGATGTTGAACATTTTTTCATGTTTATTGGCCATTTGTCTATCTTCTTTTGTGTTCTTTATTGTTTTCTTTTTCTTGTATTGAATCAAGAAAATGAGACAAACTGGGATTGGAAATGCTGCCATTTGAAGCAATCTGAAAACTCTGGTTTCTATATTTGTTCATATTTTGCTTCTGATTTTTCTGCCAGGGAGAAGCACTGAAAAGGGTAGAGTGAACACTGGGTGGGAGGGACCTGGAGGCTCAAATGGGTTGGGGAGAATCAGAAACCTTCATTTGTGCTAAATGCATTCAGGTCTCCAGACCTTGTGGATCCTATCTTGGGGAAGAAACAACTCGTGCGTGAGAGTGGAATGTCATACCTTCTTGCTTACACCTCAAATGGAAACTGCTGCCTTCTTAGAAATGGTCTGTCTGACATGACAAGATGGCACTATGTAACCCTAATGAAAACATAATATAAGATGGTGCTATGGTTTAAATGTGTCCCCTCTAAAATTCAGGTGTTGACACTTAATGGCCAACATGATAGTATTAAGAGGTGCGGCCTTTAAGACTTATTTAGGTCATTAGGGCTCCTTCTTCGTGAACAGAATTCAGGTCCTTATAAAAGAGGCTTAACACAGCAGCATTTGGCCCCCTTTCCCTTCTGCCTTCTGCCTCCTGAGGACACAGTGTTCCTCCCCTCCAGGGGTTGCAGCATCGAGGCACCGTCTTGGGAGCAGAGAGCAGCCCTGACCAGACACCGAACATGCTGGTGCCTTGATCTTGGACTTCCCAGCCTCCAGAACTGTGAGATATAAAATTTCGTTCTTTATAAATTACCCAATCTGTGGTGTTCTATTACAGCAGCATAAATGGGCTAAGATAAATTGTCTCAATCATTCCAGATGTTGAGAATTTGAGTTTATTTCTGAAAGTCTTAAAGCCTTGGTAGCAGAGGTGTGGAGGAATACCACAAATCAACACATGGGTTTATTCTTTGGCTGGTACCTCCACATGATAAAAAGTTTGAGTTAGAGCATTATACAACATTGATGGCAAGGAAAAGAAACCCCCTAGCCTGGCCTGAGAAAAAGGCAGTTTGTTAAAATGAAGCGTTAGATGGCATCCACCACCCAGGGGACAACCAGGCCTTGTCAACCTAAATGACTGAGAGAGGCTTTCTAAAAGAAAATGAGGTTTATTCAGAAATAGGGCAGTGCAATGGGAATACGCATGCCATAGTAAACCATAAGCGTATTCAGGGAGGTAAAGAAAGGCAAAGATTTTTAAAGGGTAAAGGAGGAGGATCACATAACTGTTTTGAGAAAACTATCCTTGACGATAAGGATCATAACAAGGGTGGCACCAGTTTGAGGTTAGACAGGCAGTTGCTGGGCAGATGTCCTTGCAGAGGTATTTTTTTGTGGAAGGTTGCAATTGGCTTTTGTGCAAGATTATGGTTTTTGCAGTCTTTTGTGATACTTCTTATCAGGCATTTGTGCATGTGAACTGCCTTTTCATGCCTTGCCTGGCTCTATTTGTCAGGGTTTTTTTTTTTTTTTTTTTTTTGAGAAAGAGGCTCACTGTGTGGGCTGGGGTAGAGCGCGTGCCTTTGCGTCAGCCTAGCTCACCGCAACCACAAACGACTGGGGTCAAGCCAGCCGAGTGCTTCAGTCTCCCAAGTAGCTGGGACTACAGGCATGTGCCACCATGTCCGGCTAATTTTTTGTATATATTTTTTAGTTGACCAATTAATTTCTTTCTATTTATAGTAGAGACGGGATCTCGCTCTTGCTCAGGCTGGTTTCGAACTCCTGACCCTGAGCGACCTGCCCGCCTCGGCCTCCCAGAGTGCTAGGATTACAGGCGTGAGCCACTGCGCCCGGCCTGTCAGGGTTTTTTTTTTTAACACAAGTGACTCCATTTTGATTCTAACAACTTCACAGCATCATGTAGCAGCATTTAAAACAGTTGCTCCCTCCCTTCTCCTTTCTTAATGATTATTAACATTTTTTTCTTGCAAAAGTAATACATGTTCAATAGAAAGAAATATAGATAAGAATAAAGAAAATATAGATAAGAATTTGGAAGTATAGATAAGAAGTTTGGAAAGAAAATATAGATAAGAATAAAGAATATAAAACTATTCACAATCCTCTCCCTTCCATGTTACTTTTATGTGTACTTATAATTTTTCCTTACCCAAATACAATCATAATTTTTGAACTAGATTCCCCCCATATCACAATACATTCTGCAGCATCCTTTTAATGGGCGCATAGTATTCCATTTTGCAGCTGGGAAGAACATCCCTATAGCTATATAAATTGCCAGATGTTACGTGTACAGAAAGGATGGGCATGTTTTTAAGCACGCAGCCAAAGTGGTTGTTACCAATTTACACTCCCACAAAAGCGTGCTCTGAATCTCCCAGTATGATATTATCACTCTTTTTGAATCATTTCCAATTTGACAAATGAAAATGGTATTTGTTTTAATGAATGATTAAAGCGTTTTGATAGCTACAAAATTAATTGTGAAATTCTGGCATGTACAAAGAATCTCAAGAGACAAAATGAGGAAGAAGCATTTCTTAACAATCTGCTGAGTGGCTGGCTATTGGTTTATGGGTCTCTTTTCTCTTTCTTGTTTGGATAAGGAACCCAGTTATTCCTATTATTGATTTTATACCCTATGTTTCTGGTTACCTTTGTGAATGCTGTTGTATTCAGCCTGGAATATTCTAAAGGTATTTTTCCTTTATAATAAGCCCGAGAAATATGTGGAATTATGATAGAAAGTGTACAAAGTTGAAAATGTTTTCCTGGTCAGATATCTCCGAGAAATCATCTTCATGACCTTTGAATTTCCTCTCCCTTATTGTGTAATATACTTTGCTGTGGTGATGTTTTCTCTTTCAATGCATTGTTTATAAGAGGCTATGTCAGTTGCAGCAATTCTGTAGGACAATTTCCTTGTTTTCTGCTCCATCTTTTTTTTTTTCTCAAATGGATAGACACTAAGAAATTAGAAAGAGAAAGAATTTTATATTTTATGGGGATTTTTCCACTTTCTGAGATTTTGGTGCTCAAAAAATTGTACAGAAGCATTCTCATGCATGCACCACTTTTATGTTTATTTGTCAGAATTATTATACTCCTTCCTGGTAGAGAGGTACATGCTTAATATTTGTGGAATTTGCAAATGTGAATTATATGTAACAATAAAGCGAGATTATTCAAGTAGGAAAATAACATTTCCATGTGGCCATTTGATGTTGACTGTCAGTAGAGGGGTTCACTTTGAGTTGTCCTCACCCTCTTCTAGCTTTCCTTGTCCCAGGGACACACACTGGCAGACTGGAGTCAGGGAAATAGTTTTTGTCCAGGAATTGCATTAACTTGGCCTACATGGTGCTCATGGTCACCTTTAGGCTTTATAAAAAACAAGTATTAGTAAGTGATAAAAAAAAATCCCAAAATTCATGATAGAACAAATATATAAATGTAGAAAACTAGGCTCTCTGGCAGAGTGTGGTGGCTCACGCATGTAATCTTAGCACTCTGGGAGGCCGAGGCGGGTGGATCGCTTGAGCTTTAGAGTTTGAGACCAGCCTGAGCAAAAATAGAAAAAATTAGCCGGGCATGGTGGTGCATCCCTGTAGTCCCAGCTACTGGGGAGGCTGAGGCAGAAGGATTGCTTGAACCCAGGAGTTTGAGGTTGCAGTAAGCTAGGCTGATGCCATGGCACTCTACCCCAGACAACAGAGTGAGACTTTGTCTCAAAAAGAAAGAAAGAAAGAAAGAAAGAAAGAAAGAAAGAAAGAAAGAAAGGAAGAAAGAAAACTAGGCTTTCAGAATTGATTTCATAAAAGGAATCCTCTGATCAAAATATCAGCTTTAACTATAGTGTTTACAACTGCATGTTCTGCACAACAGCTATGAACCACATGTGCTATTTAAACTAATAGAATTT
>CAUYRT010002467.1:0-18132 GCA_963574885.1 Lepilemur ruficaudatus
TGTGCCTGTAGTCCCAGCTACTTGGGAGGCTGAGGCAGGAGGATCGCTTGAGCCCAGGACTTTGAAGTTGCTGTGAGCTAGGCTGATGCCACAGCACGGCCCTCTAGCCCAGGCAACAGAGCAAGACTCTCATCTCAAAAAAAAAAAAAATCAATTAATTAAAAAAAATAAAACTAATACTGACATACAGTAGAATATAAATTTCATATGATTATAAAAACTCACACAAAATTTGAAAGAGTTTAATGCTACGACTTCAGTGGTAGTTCAGGGAAAGCATCTGAGAACCATCAGTACCTCGAAGTACTATATTCCAAAGGATCCTGTATAAATTGAAGCTTCGGAAATCAGATAATTAGAAATCCACGCTATTTAGAGGCAAAGCTTTTCTAGTTCATTTTTGTACTCTCACCACTCCTGCTAAGACCTAGCACATGCCCTGTGTGCGCCGTAGTTGCACATTCAGTGTGGAATTGAGTACATCGCAAACAACTCACTCGTAGTCTGGTGTGTAAATTGTCAATTAGATTTTATTATCAAGATTCCTCTGCCTAGCCACTCCTCCAGAGAGAGTTGGGGCCACTCTGTGTCTCTCTGTAGAGGATCTAGATAAAGAGCCTCCATGGGGTGTGGTGTCCAAGTGTCCAAGTTATTCCAGCAGAGGTCTATGAGGGCGGCAGTGGGGAGCTAACAAGAGTGAGATGACGGCAGGAAGAGCAGAGAGAATTCAGCTTGCTGGGACAGCCTCTAAGGAAGTTATTGTCTAGTTTCCCTGCAGGTTTCCATTGTTATTTGTGTTTACCTTGACTCCACCAGCAACTGTGAGCTTCTTGAAGACAGAACTGTGTCTGTTTTTAACACTAGGCACCTTGATGAAACCATGCACAGCAAATACTTGCTCACGATCGGGTCCGGCGGGGGGGGGGGGGGTCCCTGGGATCAGAGTAGATAAATCATGGGAAAGATAACCGTCCAAATTGCAAAGCCATAGAGAGCAAAGTTCTCCAAGGGAGGCAGTAGGAAGCAGGAAATTGGAAGAATAGGTGTCTGAGGAAGACCGGTGGCCTTTTCTCTTCTCTCCTAATCTACCTAACAAACT
The DNA here is from genome assembly GCA_963574885.1 of Lepilemur ruficaudatus. Classification (NCBI taxonomy): domain Eukaryota; kingdom Metazoa; phylum Chordata; class Mammalia; order Primates; family Lepilemuridae; genus Lepilemur; species Lepilemur ruficaudatus. The sequence goes on from CAUYRT010002467.1 coordinate 1,100, forward strand.
AGTGAGCTGAGCCTCGGGTGGTGGTGATGGGAGTAGTGATTACAGGGATGGATTCTCAGCAGGGCCTGAGACAAAGGAGACAATGTTCTCAGACTTAATCCGCTGCTTTTAACTTCCCCAACATAATCCCTCGGCTGGTGCCACTCGGAACCTCCACCCCCAAACCCATCACTGCCTATCTGAGCAAATGCTGCCAGCTCTCAGCAACTCTGTGTCTCGGGTCCACACCTGGCCCCTCTATTGCCAGTGCACGGTGTCCCTATGCATTCAGTGTTCAGGGCAGGAGAAGGAGTGGGCTGCGTCTGCTGTCTGCATATCGTTTCCAGAATGTATCAAGTCAACCACCCCAGAAGCCGCTCTTAGATGAAGGGACCAGACCCGCAGGCAAAATGTAGTGAGCCAAGAGCCCTGGATGGCAAATGCCTACAAGCTGCCAGCAGGCAGTGATGCAGTTTGGAAGCAGGGGCCAGGCCGCACCCATGTCAGGAAGGGGCTGAAAGTGAGCCAAATGGAACAGAGTGGAAAACAAGAATCATACGCGGGGGGCCGGGGTGGGGGGGGCAGACACAAAGGAAGGCAGAAGGGCAAGGGCACAGGCTTGTTGCCAGAAAATTTAGAGATGAGTACAAGAACCCGACAACACTTTTCTCCACTCCCTCTTGACTGCATTTTCTCCTTTTCTTATAACCTTCTCAATAAATCACCTACAAGTTGTAACCGCGCTGGCTGCACTCACTTGAAATTGCAATCTGGCAGCCCTAAGATTGGCATTCAGGGAATGTCTTTGTCACGAAAAGAAGAAATCTTGTTTATTTTGGTAAATTAATTGCTGGCAGAGAGGGCTTTTCATTTTCCAACCAGAACAATAAGCAAAGAAATTGCAGGGTTGGAAAGCACCTAAAGGTTACTGTGGGTTAAGCTGCCAGACTTAGCAGCAAAAACACACTGTTCTTAGCATTTCTGAATTTAAAGCCACAAAATAGGTCAGGACTATGTGCTGAGCGGAATCTGTGCACGCAAGTAGCCCCGATCCTCCATCCCTCAGCAATGTAGGGAGTTTGAACAATCCCGAGTGCCCTTCGGGTGATGGGTGATGATGTCTGCACCTCATCTGCAATCCCAGGTGATGAGTGCCCCAGACTAGGGTCAGGAAAGGACACCACATGGCCATGTTTTCAAGAAAAGGCTCTGGGAAGTCTCACTGTCATAAAGGTCACTGTGATCTCCCACCTGATGCCATTCTGCCGTCTTCCTAGACACCAAAGCTGACCTGATCGTCTTCCTACATCATGAGGCTGCAGTGGGTCAGCAGTACCAGTCTCACCATAGGGAACCAGTGGGTCTGGTCCCTTTGGGAAGGATGACCCTCAGGGACTTGACAGAACCACAGACACCCCTCCTGTATGCACACACTGCAGAGATGCCAATCCTGTCACGATCAGAAGGTGTTCAAGTGAACGGAGGCCAAAATTTCAGCGAGGTTATTTTGGGACGGTTTCCCGGACAGGGGGAGATAGTTAACCAGTTGTTTGAAGGCTATTTGAGTTAGCAGAGAGAAAGGGGAGGGCGTTGCATGTGGTGGGTGAGGGGATGCTTTGGAAGCGGGGGGAGCAGGGAGCTGATTGTCTGCAGAGGGCCGTGGGCGGCAGGGTTGGTGCCTGGAGTGAGAAGCCGGTGGGCAAAGGCAAGTCCTCGCTGAGTAACTCGGGCATGACGCGGGATGCGCACCTGGACAGGCAGCAGCAGGTTTCCAAGCAGGGAGGAGAATGACCCCGTCACTGTGTGTGGGAAGAGCTGGCATGCAGGGGCCAGACAGGAACTTTCGCCTCAGTAGGAGCTCAGTGCCAGAGGACGGGCCAGGGGAAAGGCTGGGGACAGAAGCGGGGGGTGATAGGAGAGTGCCCCTGAGAAGCAAGATGGAGGGAAGTTCAAAGGAAGGAGAGATGGAGGCCCCAGGCCTCCTGGAAGCAAATTGACAAGGGCAGGAGGAAGAAGGGCCCAGAAGAGGCAGGGACCTGGTCGCTAGAATAATACCTGTGAAGCAGTTCTAATATTTTAAAAGAAAAAGCTTTACATCTGTGATCTGATTTGATCAGAACGAGTTTGTGGCGCGGGCAAAGGCAAGCGTTACCTGCGTCTAACGAGGGAGGAGACGGAGGTGATGGAGGATGGTGGCTAAAGCAACCCGCCCACGGCGCACACGCCAGGCCTCCGTGGGGCAGCCCGGGAAGAGAACCAGGCACTTGCTGGGCCAGGCTTCTCTTCCCACAGGGGCCTCCCTGCCTTGCCGACAGCCTCCTTCCCTGAGCCCCTGTCCATCCGCACTCCAAGCCGGTGTCCAAGTCCCCATGATGGTAAGCCACTAGATCCTGCCTTGGGACCTCAGACAAAGGTCTGCTGTGCTGAGTGCTCCTCCCAACTTGGGATGGACAGAGAGGGATGGATCCTGGCTCCACTTCCCTCTCTTGGCACTTTCCTCTAGACTGTCCCTGCCTCACATCTCCTCCCTCGCTCCACCTCGCTCAGGTCATCTCCCCTTGGCTGGGTCGGGGAGGCCTGGGGGTGGTGGTGTTGGGTCGCCCTCCTGCATCTGCAATTCACCCTCCCACTGCCCTGTGAGGGCCTCCCCTCAGCCGCTCCTCATCCTTTCCTGGGCACTTCGCTTTCTCTTATTGGAAAAACTAATTGGTTGCATGGGAGTTTGCTGGTGTTTTATTGTTCAGATAAGGGATTTTCATATCAGTCCTGATGAGAAGCAGTTGATGGGTTATTCTTGCCACCTGCTGCAAGAAGCAATTTCATTTGGCCAAGTCTGGATGCACTCGGGAACTGAGCTGTTGTGGGGGTGGAGCGGGCTTGACAGCATTAATCCGAGCCACCTGCACCTCACCCAGACTGAGAAGGCACTGAGCCTGCACCTAAGGCAGGCGGGGTGGGGGCACAGCTGCCATGGACACTGCCCTTCTCAGCCCTCGGCTTAGGACCTGACCCCTCACTCCCCCCACAACCAGGACCCTTGTACTGGAGAGGACAGGGTGGGATTCGCTCAAGCTTCTAAAAGGAGATAGCAAGGTGACTCATTAATGAGAAGAATGCAAGAAAACCATATTTACTGAGAATCCCACCTCTACACCCAAAGCCAGTAGTCTGGAAATATCCCACAGGCAGCATGGCCCAGGGAATTCTCCCTTATCGAGTGTGAGGGGCTTCTGGGGGAGAAGAAAGCAAGGTATAATCCAGGAGTCTTCATTTTTCCTGTCCCCAATAAAACTTGTGTTAATTCTGGAGGCTGCCCTGGAGCCAGGCACAGTGACCAAACATTCCCAGTGTGTGATCCAGCAGCGGCTTCCAAGGGTTCCTAGAAGCTAAAAGAAACAAACGTTTAAGGTTGTTTAGCCCAGTGGTTGTCACATTCTTTAGCCACAGGGTCCTTTGTCTAGCAGAATTCTTTCCAGGAGGCTCAATAGTCAGGATGGATAACAGTGACTCCGCCCTGACGGAAGGGGCAGCGGAGCCCTGTCAGCCTTCACTTTCCTTCTTTCCAGCCCAAGCCCAGCAGGAACCCCTTGTTTATGGGGGACGGGGGGAAAGAGGTGGTGGTGAAGGTGGTCGTGGTGGTTTATGGAAGTAGACTGAAAACCACTTATCTAGTCCCCTGTTACGAATGACAAACTGAGGCCAGGAGAGAAAGCCATTTGCCCAAGATCACGTGAGTTCCTTCAGGGTCAATGTCTTGGTCAATGGACCAGCTGGCCCCGCTCTCATCCTCTCCTCAGGGCCTCTGTTCCACCCACTCATGGATGCATCCATCCGTCCATCCATCCGTCCAACCAACCAGTGTCAGTGGAGCTCCGTGCCTCCCATTGAGCTGGCCACAGATGCAGCATGACTGTGACACAGGCCCTGCTCCCTGCAGTCAGTGCCACCTTCTCAGCAAACCTGGTAGCTGCAAAGTCTTCCCACCCCGGCACAAGCCCCCACCCTGCCTGTCACTCAGGCTTCCAGCAGCCAGAGCTAAAGATAGAATTGAGGGCAACGTTTTAAGTGAGCAGCAGCAGACCTGGCTGGCCGAGTGGGGAGGGGGAGCTAAGCCGAGTTAGGAGACCTCCTCCAAGCAGCCAGGCTGGGTTCTCTGATATGGACCATTCCCAGGAGACCAGCAGTAGCTGCTGCTGGTCTTCCTCCTTCTCTGCGTAGAGCCCTAGATAGGGCTGGTGGCGCCTGGTCTGACCTTTCACCCCAGATTCCAGACTTCCCTGGACCTCAGACATCCTCCCCTGACCTTTTCTCTCCTGTTCTCACTGCTTTGCTGAGCCTAGAACTTGGATTATCCCCAAAGCCAGCAAAGACCCACTTCTATGGACCTGCTCTGCCCTCACACAGATGCTCACAGATTACGGTTAGGGCCTGGGAAGCCGGAAGATGAAGCCCCAGGGTCAGGAAGGTCGGGCCCTCCCCCAGGAGCCCTCTGCTGGCTGCCAGAACCTGGACATCACCCCCAGGACCTTATGGAGGACGGGGTCACCATCAGACCCCACCATCTGTGTTTTCCCTTCCAGTGTCTGGGCCACCTGCTTCTCATTGCCGCTCCCTGGCACGGGCCATCTGATGCTTACAAGCTTCGTACTTGCAGGGAGGTGAGCGGCGTGGGGGAGGAGGAACACCTGGATTTGTTCCCGCTCCCGCCCACAGCTCTGCACTCTCCTGCATAGTGGGCTTCGGGCAGCAGTGCAGCCATGGAAAGGAAAGTGGGAGGAGAGATAGGAGGAGCCGCCCCGAGCTGCCCACCCTTCCTCAGAAACGTGCAAGAGGAATGAAAGCCAACTCCTGTTCTACCTGGGCCTAACTGGACTCTGAATCAGGCAGATCTGAAGAAGGTGGATCAGAGGTCCCCAGGGAGACAGGGTCACCCAGGAGTTAGCCCAAATGTCCTGACCTCCCTGGGGGGGTCACCTCAGTACCTCACCAGCACCATGAAAGAAAGTGACAGAGACAAGATGCCACCCGCAACCCTCCAGATGGCTGCTGGGCCAGTTTCAGCCACGCTTTCTAAGCCCAAGGGTTTGAGGCAAGCCCCAAGGGAAGGGCAGGCCAGAGAGCCAGAGGAGGCAGGTCGGCCCGACGTTCACCCTCTTCCCCCCACAGTGGCAAAACGGGGACTATCACTCCAAGAACCTGCTTTCCAGGTACAGAAATAGTATGGAAGGGTGGGGTGCGGGGGCTGGGGCTGCCACATGCTGCCTTTCCATGGGCATTCTGGGTAGGAATAATAATGAGGCTATTAATAACTTCTTACCTCTGTATAAGTCTCAAAGACCTTTCTCAAGATGTTTTTACCGCCTGCACACCCATGATCTCATTCAATTTTTGAGACAGCCCTGTGAATCTGTAGGACCATCACCCTCACTTGGGAGATGAGGAAACTGAGGCATGAGGAGGTGATTGTTAGTGCTAATGAGGTCATGCTGCTAATAAGTGGCTGAGCAGGGTCCAGAACCCAGACTTCCTTTGGTCATCTCCTCAGTTGTCCCATTGAAGTGTGGTTCCAGAAAGCCAGGGCTTTCTGTTGGGCTATTGTGATGTTACCTCTGGGGACAATGGAGTCCCAAGTCCCCCAAAGCAGAGCATTTGTTTCCTAGGTGGATTAGTCAAAGCCCATTTGCCAGCACTTCCCACGGTCTATACCCTGTGCTAGGTCCAAGACAGCCTTCAACACACACAGTTCTTGCCGTGGAGGAGCTCACAGCTTGGAGAGGAGAGAGAGAAACCCTTAGATCATCTCAATACCACAGGATTCATTTAGGGACCAAGGTAGCACAAGATATCGTGGGAACACAGAGGAGAAACCTAAGCCAGCCTGGGGGTATCAGAGAGGGCTTCCCGAAGGAGGTGATGCACCGACCCGCTCCTTAGCCAAGGTTATTCTCCCAGATTGTGCACCTCTTCTATACACCGGCCTGCGTCCTTTCTCACTATGCTCATCCCTACCCATAACACGACACTCTGGCCTCTTTCAGGACTGGTACAAACACGCAGCAGTAGCTAGACTGCTCTGACCCTGCAGGCCAGAATGAGCCCATCCTACAACCCAGGGGTTGCCAATCACACTCCACTGCTGGAAGTGGACCAGAGATTGGGTTCTGAGCCCAGCTCTACCTCGGACTGGCCTCCCATGCAGCAACGGAAGGTGTAGATCCTGGGGCATAGCAGGTTACCCAATCCCCACCCATCCTTAGCTCGGTCTACCCAGGAGTCATCTCCAATGTGCAAAAACCTAACCTACTTTCAAAAATCTGCTGATCACATTCCACATTGCTCCAGCTAATTCTTGGCATTTAATGCTTCTTTTCTCTAACCTGGATCTGTCATTTCTGTCATTACTAAAACGTAACCTTTTCCTATTTGGTCTTTGGAGGAGATAGGGCAGTTGGTCATATTTATCAAAGCAAAGAGGCTCTTTAGGCTTGAAAACCATAATCAAATCACCCCTCAGTCTTCTGTGTCTGGGGTTGATAAATCTGTCACTTTCCTCATTAATTTATGGCTTTATCCTTCTTGTTAGGGCCTCTCCCCTCCTCCTTTAGTCAAGGAATCCAAGACTGAACAAAGAGTAGCCCCAAGGTGCTGATCTGAACCGATGACAGTGGGAAGAGGGCAGAACCGTGGGAGGGTCTATGGGGTTGGCATGGAGAGTTTGGGGGTGCAGGGAGTGCCAGGAGATGGGGTTAGCAGAGGCCAGATGATGCGGGCCTCGTCCACATATGCAAAGAAGGGAAGCCCGGCAGAACCCCGAGGTGCTCCAGCCCTTAAGGAATGATGGACAGAAGCTTGTGAAATCACCTTAGAAGGGGCAAAGGCAAAGGAAAACCAGGAGCCCATGATATCGCAGGAGCCCAGGAAGGGCTTGGCTGGAGGGGAGCACCCGACATGGCATGTGGCAGATAAGGACTGAGAAGTGGCCACTGGATTTCAAAATAAGGAGATCATCAGGGACTCAGGGAGAGCAGTCTGAGAGAAGAGATGAGGGCGAAATGTGGAGACAGGCAGCACACATGGCTCTTTGGGGAGCTCTGGCTGTGAAGGAAGGTGTGGGCGCCAGCCCCCAAGATGGCCCCCAAAAAGTCCCAGCTCTTGGGATTCTCAGCCTTGTCAGTTCCCTCCCACGTTGCATCAGCGTTGGTCTGTGTGGTCCTTAGAATACAGCAAAAGGGATGGAATGTCACTTCCAAGATTCAATTACAGACGCTCCTTAACTTACGATGGGATCACATCCCAACAAACCTATTACAAGTTGGAAATGTATTTAATACACCGAACCTACCGAACATCATAGCTTAGCCTAGCCTACCGCAAACGTGCTCAGAACACTTACAGCCTACAGTTGGGCAAAGTCATCTGGCAACATCCTACACTGCAGAGTATCGGTTGTTTACCCTCATGATCACGTAATCACGTAATCACAGGGCTGACTGGGAGCTACTACTGCCCACATCGAGACAGAGTATCATATGAAATATCACTAGCCCAGCAAAAGATCAAATTCAAAATTCCAAGCATGGTTTCCACTGAATGTACATCACTTTTGCACCATTATAATGTCAAAAAATCCTAAGTTGAACCATCAGTAAGTGAAAATTATCTCTATAAAGGACATTGCAGCTTTCGTTCTGGCCTCTTTCTCTGTGTTCGCTCACTCTGGGGGAAGCTGCCGTGTCATGAAACCCACGTGGTGAGAAATCAAGGCTTCCTGCCAACTGCCACGAGTGAGCTGTGCTGGCAACAGATCCTCCAGCCCCGGTCCAGCCTTCAGATAGCTTCAGCCCCACCCTGACTGCAGCCCGTGAGAGACATGAGCCCCTGTCTCACTCAGCTGTTCCTGGGTTCCTGTCCCACAGAAGTCTTGGGAAGGTTTCTTGTTTATTGTTTTAAATTTGTTGTTTTAAGCTACTAAATTTTGGGGTAATTTGTTACCTAAGCAATAGATAATAAATACAGGAGGAACTGAGATAAGGATATGAGGATAAAGGAGAGGATTTTTTTTTTTTTTTTGAGACAAGATCTTGCTCTGTCGCCCAGGTAGAGTACAGGGCATTGTCATAGCTCACTGCAACCTCAGACTCCTGGGTTCAAGTGATCCTCTCACTTCAGCCTCAGCCTCCAGAGTAGCTGGGACTACAGGCGTGTACCACCACACCTGGCTAATTTTTTTCTGTTTTTTGTAGAGACGAGGTCTTCTTTTGTTGCCTAGGCTGGTCTCAAACTCCTGGCCTCAAGCAATCCTCTCACCTTGACCTCCCAAAGTGCTAGGATTACAGGCATGAGCTGCTGCACCCAGGCTGATTTTTTTGTTTTTAAAGACTAAATCTCAAACATGTATAAATGCTAATGAGAAGTCAGTAGAGGGGAAAAAGTGGAAAATAAGGGAGAAGTACACAGAAAATCAGCGAATGAGGTTTCCAAGCAGGTGGAAAGGGAGAGGGCCTGAAGCTGCCTGAGCTCCCAGGAGGGGCACCTGGACCCCCACCTCTCCCATTGTGACCAGAGAGCATAGGAGGAAAGGATAAAGTCTGTTTGGTGGCAGGATGTCAATGGCATTTCTGCCAAATGACTCTTACTCTCTGGAGGTTATCTGCTGAGGGTATGGAGGGAGATGTTGGGGAAGGTGATGCTTTTAGGAAAGTGGAGAGTGTCTGAAATGGCTAATGGTGAGCTCTAGAGAGCTAAGGAAAGAGAAGAAAATTCCAGGCCATTTGAAAGCTTTTTGCCAAAAGGGAGCCATGAAAAGACCAGGGGGTGACAGAGATGTGGCTCTTTTTTTTTTTTTTTTTCAGACAGAGTCTCACTTTGTTGCCCGGGCTAGAGTGCCGTGGCATCAGCCTAGCTCACAGCAACCTCAAATTCCTGGGCTCAAGCGATCCTTCTGCCTCAGCCTCCCGAGTAGCTGGGACTATAGGCATGCACCACCATGTCTGGATAATTTTTTCTATATATATTTTTAGTTGGCCAATTAATTTCTTTCTATTTTTGGTAGAGATGGGGTCTCGCTCTTGCTCAGGTTGGTTTCGAACTTCTGACCTTGAGTGATCCACCTGCCTCGGCCTCCCAGAGTGTTAGGATTACAGGCGTGAGCCACCGTGCCCAGCCGAGATGTGGCTCTTAGTGTAAAAGTGATTAGAAGAAAGGGAATATGGACCCCAGGCTGGCCCGGGATGGAAGGGAAAACAGGAAGGGCCAATACAGGGAGAAAATAACAAGCCGGAGGATCAGAGGAGCACTGTGGTCACAGGACAGTTGTGGGAAAGGCTGGGAGAGCACGAAGGGCGTGGGGTTGTGGCCTGCCTGCAGGAGGTGGGGCAGGTCCAGGCTGACCAGGTTCCAGGGGTGGCCCTGGAGTGGGGCCCTGCAGTGAAGAGACCAGGCTAGTGGGAGGGTGGTCCATGTAGATGTGATGTCATCCCAGATGATGGTGACGTTTAGGTTTGTGGCTATTAAAATTGTCCCCAAAAGAGGGAGAGCAATGTCTTCCATGAAGAGGACGGGTCCATGACGGCACCAGGAAGAGCAGCGTGTGGAGCAGGTGGCGGGAGCCCCCAGGAGCAGGCTTTGGGGCAAGAGGGCGGGGCTTAATGGAGCTGCCTCCGCCTCCAGAGTCCAGAGTCCCCCTGAGGAGGCCCAAAGGGAAGCTGTGTGCTTAGGGCAAAGCCAGCCCATCAGACCCAGAGGAGAGGGAGGAGGAGCCCAGGGGCCAGAGGAAATTTTGGACAGAGTGGAGCCAGGGGAGGAGGGGAGGGGACGCCCAGAAGACTGTGGGAGGAGAACAGGCACCTGGCTGGCAGAAGGGGCTACCTCCTGGGACACAGAGGCTTTAGCTGGCTGTGATGTTTAAAGGAATCCACCTGGCACTGAGTTTGGGGACCTCTCTGAAGGGGTCAGCAACGGCCCTGGTTACTTTTCACAGTTCTGAGGGAGCCCTGGTCCTGTGCGCAGGCTGGCACCGTGACGCAGCCTGAGTGGGAATTAGCAGTGACCTCTGGTGGCGGGGGGGCCCTTTGGCCAATGGTATAGAGTTGACAGAGTCCTGGATAATTACAGCCCTGGAAGGGGCTGCAGGGTCCCCCGCAGGCTCCTGGACCAGAGTCTGGCCCTGTGTCCCGGGAGGTGGGGCACCAAGCATGGTCTGCGAGGTGACCTGTTTGGCCTGAGGCTAGCAGTGAAGAAAAACACGTCCCTGCTAGACACTTTAGTCAGAGACCTGTGTCCACTCTGCCATGTGACACCCTGTGCCTTTTCTCACGCGTGCCCAATTCTTGCAGGTTTCTGTCCAACAGTCAGCTTGCCAACACCGTGGCCACCCCCAGCCCCACATGCACTCTGCTGCTCAGAGTTCCACCCAGGCTGTTCTGGTAACTTCTCCAATTGGCCCTTCGTCCCATCTTCAAAGGTGCTGCACGTGCCCTGCCACAGGCTCTCACGCACTCTGCCGTGCCTGGTCACCATTAGACAGCACAGGCAGGCGTCCTGGTCCCCCGCAGAGGGTGGACGGCAGGGAGGTGGAAGGGTGCAGGGCAAGTGGAGAAGACAGGCAGGGTGCCCCAGACCCAGCCTTGGCCCCTTGCCCACAGCGTGGGGCTGACCATTCTGCCTCACCAGCTCACAGCAGTCCGGCCGAGGTCAGTGAGAGGACGTGTGTCTACAACTTTTATTGAAGAAACTGTTCAAAGTGCCCATTTAATGATTTTCTGGGTACAAAGGAGAGCCAGGGTGATGCCGTAACAGCTGTCTGGGCTCGTCTATAACAACTAGCATCTGCACAGCACTTTCTAATCTCCAAAGCGTGTTCACAAACCTGCATAAAAGGGATGACATTCGAAAGGGCCTAGCGTGAAGCCTGCTCTATAGCATATGCTCAATAGCTGTTATTTTCCAGTCCTCACAGCTCCATTTTATAAATGGGAAAACTGAGGCTTAGAGAGATTATGAACCTACCCAAGTGTCTTTCAGAATTAGTTCCAAAACCAAAGCCTTCTGATTCCAAATCTTGGGCTCTTTAAATTGCATCAGCTGCAGACCCCTTTCCTCAATGATCCTAAACTCTGGAGAGACGAAGGAGCCACCTGGGGAGGAAATGGGGTGGACAGTTTTGGGTCTCTTTCCTGCAACCTGCAGAAAAGCCAGGTCCAGGAGAAAGAGGAGGTAGGAAGCAGAGAGAGGATGAAAATAAACAGCCAAGCTGAAGACAGCCAGAGAAAGCAAATGTGACCAGCGAGGCAGAGAGCTGATGGATGGCGGTGTCTCTGGAGGAGGAGAGGCGGGCCCCGAGGATGCCAGAACGTGCCGGAGGCCCAGGGAGGGGCCAGGAGAGCAGTTCTTGGTGAGTCAGGCGTGCAAGGGGCTGTTGCTCCTACTCAGTGCAGGATATTGATGGCTTATTGACCCGAAGCATGGGAGAGGGCGACTGCCCAGGGAGGGGAGCTCAGCTCTGGGCTGGCTGGGGATGGGGGGCCAGGAGAGAGGGGAGGGAGGCCCAATGTGGAAGGGATGGGGGAGGAGGTAGGTGGGGGTGACTCTTTGTGGAGCAGGAGAGGGCAATCATTGACCCAGCAGCACCCTGCCGGTTGCCTGAGGTTGCCTGGAGTCTCTGGGGCACTAGAAACCACCAGCAACTCTGCCCTGCCATCCTGGTGTCACATCTGTCTGAAGACATTGGGCACACTGGCCCTACTCACAAGCTCACGCCAGCCCTAGATACTTAGCATGCATCGGATAACACCCGGACGGTTGCGACAAAATTAGCCAATCTCCAAAACCTATTAAATACGCCTCCTGATAGCATCTCTCTCAGGGCCATTTTCAAAAGCATGAATTGCCTGGGGAGGCTTCAACGTGACTAATTCTGGGCTGCCCTCTCCTCCCATCTGGCCTGACTCGGTGGACTGAGTGACTTCCCTCTGTGGTCCCTGCAGGGGCACAGCCCTGACTCCTGGAATCCTGCCACTGGGACCCACAGTGGCCTTGCCAGGAAGTCCTATTGCACACCTCCAGCCCTGACTGATGGACAGTGCACCAGGCTCCTGGCCTGTGGGTTCCAGCTCCAGCTGGGCGGGATATAGGCCATGTGACAACCTCCCCCAGCACTGTCCTGAGCTCCAGTGACCCTTCCTCTAAGATGAAACAAAATGTACTTATAACCGAGTGGGAAAAGTAAATGGAATTTTAGAAACCACAGAGCTGAAAAGGATCTTTAAAATGACCTATCCCACCTGCCTCACTTTATATGTAAGAAAACCAAAGTCCAGAGAGGGGACACAGAGCTACCTGGCAGCAAGGCTGGAACAAGACCTAGGCCTTCAACTTGGGGGCTTCTACTCTTCCCTCGGCTCAGTCTGGTGAACAGGGCCAGATGGGACATGGCATAACCATCAGACTCCTAGAAGGAGCACTGGAATTGGAGTCCTAAGACTTGGGCTCAAATCTTGACTTTGTCCCTTCGGAGCTGTGTAACCTTTGGCAAATTATTTCACTTCATCTGCCCCGGTTTCCTCATCCATCTAGTGGGGAAAATGGCACCTACCAAATGGAGTTTTGTGATCATACGAGAGGATGGCATCTTGCCTGGCACATAATAGGTACAGAAAATATTAGGGTTTTTCTTCCTGCCCTACTCCTGCCCTCCTTCCTCCCCTGTTCCGTGAGAAACTCTACCTTTCATTTCATTATAAATTCCTTGAGGGAAAGGACCGTGCTTCATTCATGTTTGTAATCCCAGTGTCTGGCACATAGTGGGGCCTCAACAGGAGATTCTGAAATTCTGGAAGAATGCCACGGAGCAGTCCTTTGTCTGTCCCTGTGGCTGTTGCTGCAGTTTTCTCATTAGGAATTTTCTCAGGTGGTGTAGAGGGAAGAGAATGGGCAACATAGGCTGTATTGTAGGGTGTGAGGCTGTCCCCTGGCCTTGGCAGCCTCGGTCCCCTCCCTGCTTGCAGTCTGAAGTCCCTGATGCTCACAGCGATGAACAGAGCCCAGATCCTGGCGGGAGATGCACATCCGGGAGCCATTCCCTGCAGGCGTGGGGTTATCTACTGAAAGGAGCCACCTCTCTCTCCCTGAACAACGAGGAGCTCCATTCAGCCACTGCCCCGGGAGGGAGAACAGCACCATTAGAGGGAAGGCGCCAGTCTTCCAGAGCTACAGGTGAAGAAGGACTTGGGAGTGTGCAGGGGAGGGAGGGAGGCTGAAGAGCAAGCAGGAAGCCTTAAAGGCCAGCGGGATTTGGGAAGAAGGAGGGGTACTGGCATTTTCTGCTTCTACACGGTAGCGGCTCCCAGTGGCGTGTTGTGGAGCAGAGTGAGGCTGGTGCAGGGACAGAGCAGCCATTCTCTGCCAGGCTGGCCTCCCCACTGGTTCTTTCAGCCCCTTCCAGGCAGAGCACAAAGAATAAAGAGAATGGGCAGCCCCAGGTTGGCATGGGGATGGTGGGGAGTAAAACAGAAAGGGCAATGCAGCAGTTGGGCAATCCCATGCTCTGCCTAGACCAGCCACCCAGGAGACTCCCTTCGGGAACTTCCAAAAGACACTTCTGCTCAAGCTTCGTCCCCAGAGATCCTGATATAATTGGTCTGGGATGGGTCTCCGACACTGGAATTTTTTTAAAGCTCCCAGTAGCTTCTAATGTGCAGCCAGGGCTGAGAGAGGATGCGGGGGACAGGTGGGTCTTTGTGTTGTCCCATTCCCTGGTGCAGAGACCAGGCGTGGGTGGGCATGTCACAGTGGGCAGCTCCAGGGTCCCTGAATGGAGCAGGGAGCTTCACGGAGAGACTGGAAAGCGGTGGCTCTGCCCCCACTTGCTGGGGGTCCTTGGGCGAGGGACTGCATAGCTCAGGTTTCATCCATTTAAAGAGGAAGTGGAGTGAGGGTGGGGAGGATGACCCCCCCAATGGCCTTGAACTGTTCTTGGGATATGATGCTAGGAACCATCCGCCTCGTGGGGACTACTTTGCTTCCCTTTCTCGTCCCCACCCCTCCGCGCTGACAGATGCATCCCAGAGAGAGGAGAATCTTGCCCACGCTGCTTCCTGCATGCCCATCCCTGAGAGCACGGAGGGCGGGTTCTTCGGAGGGCCCCACCACCTCTCACTCCCTCCTTCCCAAACACTCGTTTCCTTCTTTTCTTACTTTAAGAAGAGTGGAGGATATGAGTGGTGCATGGGTGTACCAGTCAGGGCTCTCCAGAGGAACAGAACAGTAGGATACATACACACTAAGAGATTTAGTTCAAGCAATTGGTTCGTGCAGTTGTGGGAGTTGGCAAGTCCGAAGCCCGTGGGACCAGACGGCAGGCTGGAACTCAGGCAGGAGCTGACGCTGCAGTCTTGAGGCAGAATTTCTTTCTCAGGGAAACCTCAGGTTTGCTTTCAAGGCCTTCCAACTAACTGGATGAGGCTCACCCACACTATCAAATATCTCCTTTACTTAAAGTCACAGCAAAATACCTTCAGAGCAGCACCTAAATTAGCATTTGATTAAGTATTAGCCTAGCCAAGTTAACACATACAACTAACCTTCACAACAGGTGAATTTGTTTTCCTTTAAATATTATTTATTTCCTAATGTGTACTAGGACCATACTAACTGCTGATCAAAACCTCGATTCCGTAGCTATTGTTGCCTAAGATGAGGCTAAATATTTTAAATCAGCCAATTCAAAGACAAGTATTAAGTAAACAATAGTAGGTGGTAATTTAAGAGGACAAAAATCATGAAGGTGAAACCTCACAAGTGGAATTTGGAAAGCAATGATGATGTTTAACTTGTGTAAAGAACAGAGGCTTTGGCGTCAAAAAAACCCCTGAATTTGGACCAGTCTTGCCATTCTCTAACTGTGTGACCTTGGCGATCTACTTAATTTATTTCATTAACTTCTGCTGCCCTTATCTTTGTTATTTCCTTCTTTCTTTGTATTTTTATTCAGTTCTTTCTCTAACTTCTTTTTTTCCAACAGCTTTATCAAGGTATCATTGACATAAAATAAACTTTATATATTTAAAGTATACAATGTCCTAAGTTTTGATCTATGTATCCATACAGCCATGAAACTATCACCATAATAATGAACATACTCTTCACTCCCCAAAATTCCCTCATGCTTTTTTGTAAACTCTCCTTCCTGTTCCTCCCCTCCCTCTTCTCCCCACCCAAACAACCGATCTTCTTTCTGTCACTGTAAATTATTTGCATTTTTCTAGAGTTTTACATACGTGGGTAATATTATATGTGAGCTTTGGTGGTTGTGTATTTTAAGGAAATTGTGCATTTCACCTAAGTTGTTAAATTTATTGGAATAATATTATTCATAATATTTCCTTACCATCCTTTTAATATCTATAGAATTTGTAGTTAGTTACATCCCTCTTTCTTGATATTGGTAATTTGTGACTTCTCTATTTTTTTCCTAATCAGTCTGTTTAGAGATTTATCAATTTTACTGATGTTCTCAAAGAACCAGCATTTAGTTTTATTAATTTTCTCTTTTGTTTTTCTGTTTTCTATTTCATTGCTTTCTACTCTGATCTTTATTATTTCCTTTCTTCTGTTTATATTGGGTTTAATTTGCTATTCTTTTTCTAGGTGGAATCTGAGGTCATCATTTTGAGACCTTTGTTCATGTCTAATTTAAGTGTTTAGTGCTATAAGTTTGCTTCTAAGCATTGCGTTAGTGACATTCCACAAGTTTTGATATGTTGTATTGTCATTTTCATCCAGTTCAAAATACTTTATTATTTCCCTTTTTATTTCTTTTTTAACCCACAGATCATTTAGAAATATATTGTTTAATTTTCAAATATTTGGTGATTTTCCAGATATACTTCTGTGGATTTCTAGTATCCCACTCCACTATGGTCAGAGAACATACTTTATGTGACTTGAATCCTTCTAAATTCATTGAGATTGATTATGGCCCAGATTATAGTCTGTCTTTGTAAATGGTCTGTGTGCACTTAAAAATAATGGTTACAGAAGAGGGTATTATATTAAAATTTTTCAAGTATAATTATTGATCTATTTCTCCTTGCATTTCCATCAGTTTTGGCTTCATGTTTTGAAGCTATTATTAGATATATCTAGAATTGTTATGTTCTTTTGATTAATTAAACCCTTTATCATTATGAAATAACCTTCCTTATCTCTGGTAACATTCTTTGCTCTGAAACCTACTTAATATGGCCACTCCAGCTTTCTTTGGACTGAGGGTAGCATGGTATATCTTTTTCCATTCTTTTGTTTTTAACCTATATGTGCCTTTATGTTCCAAGTGTGTTTCTTATAAGCAGCATATAGTTGGGTCTTTTTAAAAATCATTATTCTAATCTAATAGAATAATTTCTTTTAGTTGGAGTATTTAGATCATTTACATTTAAAATGTAATTATTGGCCAGGCGCAGTGGCTCACGCCTGTAATCCTAGGACTCTGGGAGGCTGAGGCAGGAGGATTGCTTGAGCTCAGGAGTTTGAGACCAGCCTGAGCAAGAGTGAGATCTCGTGTCTACTAAAAATAGAAAAAATTAGCCGGGCATGGTGGCGCCTGCTTGTAGTTCCAGCTACTCAGGAGGCTGAGGCAGGAGGATCGCTTGAGCCCAGGAGGATCGCTTGAGGTTGCTGTGAGCTAAGCTGATGCCATGGCACTCTAGCCCAGGCAACAGAGTGAGACTCTGTCTCAATAAATAAATAAATAAATAAAATATAATTATTGATACAGTTAGATTTAAGCTATCATCTTAGTATTTATTTTCTATTTGTCTCATCATGTCTATGTTCCCTTTTTCTTCTTTTCTGCCTTCTTTAGGATTCAATATTTTTTTTTTTTTTTTTGAGACAGAGTCTCACTCTGTTGCCCGGGCTAGAGTGAGTGCCATGGCATCAGCTTGGCTCACAGCAACCTCAAACTCCTGGGCTCAAGCAATCCTTCTGCCTTAGCCTCCCGAATAGCTGGGACTACAGGCATGTGCCACCATGCCTGGCTCATTTTTTCTATATAT
>CAUYRT010002469.1:0-21902 GCA_963574885.1 Lepilemur ruficaudatus
GCAGAAGTGTCAGGAGGAAAAGAGTGTTTTTGTGAGTACACTTCAAAGTTAATAGAACTTATCTGGGAACACTTAAGAGGAATTGTGGAGCTGGCTGGCACTACTGTGTGTAGAGCTGTTTGGGGCACAGCTGTGATGGGAGTCACCAGCATTCTAGAATGAGCATGCTGATGAGCAGATCACCCCTGTCTCACACAGCAACTCCAGGAGCTTCTGGGAAGATGAGGGAAATAAGTTAATTTAAAAAAAAAAAAATGCAGCCGGGCATGGTGGCTCACACCTGTATTCTTAGCACTTAGAGAGGTCAGGGCAGGAGGATCATTTGAGGCCAAGAATTTGAGACCAGCCTAAGCAATATACTGAGACCCTGTCTCTACAAAATAGAAAAATTAGCCGGGCATGATAGTATATGCTGTAGTCCCAGCTACTCAGGAGGTTGAGGCAGGAGGATCGCTTCAGCCCAGGAGTTTGAGGTGGCAGTGAGCTGTGATTATGCCACTGCACTCTAGCCAGGATGACACAGCGAGACCCTGTCTCGAAAAAAAAAAAAAAAAGCAATGCCACCAGCCTGGGCAACCTAGCAAGACCCCCTCTCTACAAATCTTTTTTTTTTTTTAATTGACTGGCTGTGGTGGCGCATGCCTGTGGTCCTACCTACTTGAGAGGCTGAGGCAGAAGGACTGCTTGAGCCCAGGAGTTCAAGGGTGCAGTGAGCTATGATGGCCACTGCACTCCAGCCTTGAGCAGTAGAGCAAGACCCTGTCTCAAAATAAATAAATAAATAAATAAATACCTAGTCTGGTTGCTTATGGATGAAGGAGAAAAATCAGCCTCCCATTTAAAAATCCACAGCCTTCTGTCTTTCTAAAAACATCAGAAATAATAGCATAAGTTATAGTTAGTGGGGATGAGTTGGGAAGTTGACATCAGGCTGAATAGAGAGGAAATGTTCCTTATCCCTCTCAATGAAGGGGGCTGCTGCCAGCATTGTTACTAGGCTGGGGAACCCACCCCTAAAGCACTTCATAGCACTTCCCAGTGCTACTTCTGGGATGGTCAAAAGTATGATTAGCCCCAAATCCTAATTGCCATACAGCCAAGGCAGAGTTGCTGGTCATGACTGGAGCATTCTCTAGGTTTAAGGAATGGTAGGGAGGAAGAGTAGAGGATGTACATTTTTAGCTTTCTCCTTGGTTCAGCATGGGCCTCTGACTAGCAGTTATTGATAATTGCTGGCCTTGTTCTGCCCATCTCTCCCAACTCAAATGCCAGGGATTTCCTAAGTGATCTTAAGCAGCTCTGAGCCTTTCTCCAGAGAGCCCTCTTTCAGACAGTAGGAAAGGGGAAAGAAAGCAAATTCTTACCAGAAAAAAATGAAACACAATCATCCAACCCCATCCTCCATCCAGGGTTTTAGTATAAGGTCGGGCCTTCCCCTTCCTGTTCGGCATGATGCTCCCTCTGTTTTAAGTGCAGAAGATCCCTGTGACAAATCCAAGACATAGTTGATTCAGTTGACAAACTAGTTTTTAAACTTTATTTTTCTCTGTGGTATAAAACCACTGGTACTGTAATTACCATCCCCCTCTAGCCCCATTACATATGAAGTCTGCCTGACATAACTAAGGACTTGGTTAGCTGCAAAGCCTGACCTCTGTGATTGTGGGGTGGCCACTCCCTAGAACTGTGCTCAGTGTCCTTCCCCCCAGATCTGCGAGCCAATTCCTTGGCCTCTGGGTGAGCTCTTGATTTTAGAGAAATAGAAAGGCAGTGAGAGCCTTGAGTTGAGGAATTCCCTTTATAAGGTACATGCTAAATGTAAATATTCCAAGAGCTAAATAGAAATGACAAGAAAATGCAATACCTCCTCGAATGATGGATCCTGGATGAGGAAAAAAAAATTGTAAAGGACAATTGGAAACTGAAATATGCGCTGTATAATAGTGAATACAAACCAAGAATAAATCTCTCGGGTGTGATGGTGGTGGTCTTGTGGTTCTGCATGAGAATGTTCTTGTTCTTACGAGATGCATGCCTAAAGTGTTCAGGAGTGAAATATCACTATGCTACTTTCTCACAAATGATTCAGTAAAATAAATATGTGTATACAGAGAGAGAGCAAAAAGAAAATGTAACTGTTTTGAGGAAGGGGTACAGCACTCATTGTTTCCCCGTCAGGTTGAAGGCAGGCTGTTTCTTACTGGAAAGGTGAATGAGCTGGCAGGGTGTGTGGAGTGGCCATCTGGTGAGCAGGCTGGACGGGGAAGAAAGATGCTGGTCATCCAAGACGTTGTAGAAAACCAACCCAACACAGTCTCATGTCCATCTTACCTTTGATGTGGTGTTTCAGCAAAGGAATCCTCCACAGACGAGGCAATTTGGGAAGAAAAATAAATTATACTATTTTCTAGAATGTTACTTTTTCTAAGGCATTTTGTTTCGCTGCACTGTGAAAACAAGTGAGCATTGTGAGAGCCGAGGAATGCAGATCCGGTTTAGACACTCCTGCCGTGGACTTTACTTCCTGAGGGGAGGAGGGATGTCTATGATTTGATGTCATCGCGGGCCCTCCCTCCACACACTGTTACTCAGAAAGTGGAATTTTTCACCCTGGGCTCAAAAACAAGCAACAGAGTAAACCAAGGGGAAAGTCCTTTTGGTGACTATGCTCAAGGCAGAGTGGTGGGGCCCCAGAACTCTAATACATGTATCTGTAGAGTTCCTCAGGGAGAGTCTCAACACATGCTTATTTTATAGGAGAAATATACAACTCTCTCAGAGGGGGGAGAGACATTTTCTCGGCCACAAATGGTGATCTTCAGTAAGTTTAGCCCATTGGTGTGGACTTTTGTGTATTTACTAAAGATTCTGGTTACTAATTTGGGATTCCAGGCCCCATTTTAGTTGCATTTTTGTTAACTTCAAACACTTCCCACAAAAGATGTATATTGTAGTAATGTTAGTGAAACTTTTTTTTTGTTTTTCTTGTTGCATTTTGAAAATGGTTAAGGCTGAGTCTCCTAGAAAATTGCTGGGATAATTCAACTTTTTTCCCCATTTCCTTCCTCTGTTCCACCCTCCATATTAAGAAAAAAAATCAACAAAAAATTGGCTTTCATCCCACACCAACATTCCAAATTTTAAACTAGAGTGTATCTGAGGCCAAACTGTGTATTTTTTGTTTTATCTGGAAAGTCTGCACATATGTATGTTCCTTTTTAATAAGCAAGGAGCTGCTCAGGTTCTTAAAACCAAACTCTATAATACTTTTTGATCAAAATGCTTGCAGTAAGGACAGCTCAGTGGTTTGGGAGGCTGCCCTCTAAGTGTAACCATGCAAAGATTATGCAGTTCCAAACTGCTGGTGGTAGGGATCAAATAAACATTTAGCAGAAGGCAAAAACCCAAAGAGAGAAGTTGAGTGCTTTTCAGAGAGCTGTTTGTAATTACTAACAAACTCCAGAAAACTTTTTGTAGTAAACATCTATAGAATTGATTTTTAAATTTTTTTGGTGGCATGCTTGTTGCTCTTTTAAAGCAAAGCTATCTATGATTCTAACCACAGGATGAAATGAGGCTAGGCTGTGTATTGACAGAGAACTCTGATGCAAAGGCCTGGGTCGGATTTGAAATGTGACAGGACAGTGAGTCATTCATAGGGCTAAGAGGGCTGCAAAGTCCTCAGAGATGAAGGAGTTCTCCTTCAAACATATCTTTCATACAGGTACATTAAGAGGAAGCTTCAAGATGTAGTGGGAAATGCAGACTTTGTTAGAACCTCAATTTTGCCATTTTTTAAGCCTGGAGACTCTGGGCAAGTTGCTCTCTTGTCTTTCCAAAACTGTAAAATGTGGCCAATATTATTTTGCAAGGTTGTTGTGAGGATTATTGAACATGTGCAAGAAGACTGCATATTAGGCCTATGATTGGTACTTAGTGTATTAAAAATAATTCTTTGTAATCAGATGGAGCCTAATAGCAAGAACAAAAAATTCTTAAGCCACCTTTGGGATATTAGCTAACATTTTGACATCTGTACCCAATTAATAAAGCTTATGGAGTCTTTAAACATAAATAATTCCCTCAACCTCTAATCTTCTAACTCTGGCCCTAAAGCTATTCAGCAAAAATGCAGCATGATTTCCTCAGTCACTGCTATTACCCTCATTCCACTGTCAAATATGGCCCATCGATAATTTTTAACACTTAGGGACGTAGAGTTTAGTATATAGCACTACCATCTAGAGCTAAGATTTTATGTTTAGCTGAATTTTTACCTGTCCTCATTCAGTCCTTGTGCAGAAGAGTTAACATAGCTTTCCTGAGACTCCTATTCTTTGAAAGTTCTGCTTATGTGGTTGACCTCTGGCTGGCAGCTGAGACCTTAGATTTTAGGAGGGTTCCCACCATTCCCTAAATGGTAAGATTGGATCACTGTGCCTAAACTGTGCAAACGATATGGTTTATGCTAAATACTTGCTTTCCTTTTTGGGAATGTGGGATTTTGATATGTGCCAGGCAGAGGGTGCTTGTATGACCAGCCCCCTTGGGCACTGAATCTTTAATGAGCTTCGCTGGTTGGCAACATTTCACATTTGCTGGAGGAGTGAAGTGCATCCTGTGTGGTTCTACTGATAGAGAATTTTTGGAAGCTTGCAACCTGGTTTCATCTGGTCTTTGCCCTATCCTCCTCTTTCCTTGGCTGATTCTACTTTGTATCCTTTCTAAATGCTCAGTCCTGAGTCCTCCTAATGAATCATCAAACTCCAGAGGTTGTGTTAGTCTGTGTTCTTCAGAGAAAGAAACTGGGGGAGAGGGAGTAGGTGTGGGGAGATAACGAGATTGATTTACTATTGTCAACTGAAGAAATAAGGTTCATAAATTTGGAAAGGAGAGCTTTATTTCTCAAAAGGTTGCAGCCTGCAGGGTGGCCGTTCTGACAGGCTGGACAGCATAGCCTTGGGCAGAAGCCAAAAAGCATGTACTTTGAGGGAGGAACAATAGGAATAGGAATTTATGCTGAGTAGGGTGGCTAAATCTTATACATATTTAACAAATTATAGGAGGAATCATGAATATTTATGAAAGTAAAAACAAGCACATGCACAATTGAGCTTCATGCTCCTTCATGGGGTCCCTGTTCAGAAAACGGCAGCGTTACCATGATCTGAGGGTGGAGTTTTTGGCCCTCGGTGAAGCAGTATCAAAAGGTGAAGCAGTGGACATGAAAACCCTTACTGTGCATACTCTGTAGGCTGGTTAGAACCACTCCATGGCTCGTGGTCTCTTTCAGGAAAAAGTGGTGTTCAGTTGCAGTGCCGAAACCACAGAAAGGGGGAAGTGGGTCACAAGACAAGTTTGTGTTTAGCTCTTAGGGAAGAAAGCCTGATGGCTGTTAGTGAGGGAGGAGGGTATAATGAGGCATGTCTGACCTCCCATCCCATCATGGCTGGGAACTCAGTGTTTTTTTGGTTTTTTTTTTTGGAGGGGGGACTCAATTTTAAGGTTTCTCTGGGGTCCCCTTGGCCAAGAGGGGGTCTGTTCAGTTAGCAGGGGGCTTAGGATATTTAGTTCACGCTGTGAGGAACTGGCACACATGATTATGGAGACTAAGAAGCCCAAGATCTGCAGTCAGCTAGCTGGAGACCTAGGAGAGTCAACGGTGTAGTTCCAGTCCTAGACCAAAGGCCTGAAAACCAGAAGAGCTGGTGGTGGAAGTTTTAGCCTGGAGTCAGAGGGCCTGACCCCAACCAGGAGAACCAATAGTAAAAGTTTCATTCTGAGTCTGAGTCCAAAGGCAGAAGACTCAAAGATAGTCGGGCAGAGAGAAGGAATTCTTCCTTAGCCTTTTATTCTATTCAGGCCTTTAATGGGTTCCATGAGGCCCACCCACATTGGGGAGGGCTATTTTCTTCACTCAGTCTACTGATTCAAATGTTGATCTCATCTAGAAACACTGTCACAGACACACCCAGAAATAATGTTTAACCAAATATCTGGGCACCTCGTGGCCTAAGATATTTTGTGCGTCAAGTTGACACATAAAATTAACCATCACAGGAGTGGTCTTGGGAAACCCTCATACAATCATACTCAGCTTTAGCTCTGTAAAGACTGAAAAATCAGCCATCTCCAGCCTGGAGCTCTTTTTAGCACAAGGCGTACGTTTCATCAATTAGGTACACTATATCCTATCTAAAAGAGTGTTGCGAAGAACAAAGGGGAAAGTATGCTAATTTATTCATTTCATCCTATAAACAGTTGCCTCCTATGTGCCAGACATGCTAGACAGAAAGATTATGTGTTAAATAGAGGGTGGCAGGAGATATGGCCCAAGAGGCGAGCAGGGGCTGAATCATTCAGGGCTTGGGAGGCCATGGTAAGAACTTTGAATTTTATTCTAAATGCAGTGGGAGGCTCCTGAAGGAAGGTTTAGCACTATGCCTGGTACATAATGAGCACTCAATACATTTTTGTTGTTGAGGATTACCACCAGGATGCAGAAATTCAATTTCAAAGTATCTAAAATCAAATCCAGTCATCTTTTCTCTGTAATCCTTCCCTCTGAGTTGACTGCTTTTTCCTAAGGCACCCCATTTTTCCTGTCACCTAGATTAGACAATTCAATCATCTTCTTCATTCTCCTTTGTTCTCTTTCTGCCAGTTTCCTTTTTGTCTCTCATATTTGATCCTAAGCTAATTATCTTGCTGAGCCTATTTCTTCTCCAAAATGGTGATAATACTTTTTAAGATTGAGGATTAAATGAACTAAGTGTATGTAAATTGCTTAGATTGTGTCTAGCACGTAGCAAAAACTCCCTAAAAGTTGGCTTTTATTACTTTGGGCTAGGAATTGTGTTACAGCCCAACCAGGTTCATTGCCCACTGCTCAAGAGGAAGGCAATACAGTGAGACGGCAGGGTTTACAGCAGAGAAAGTTTAATATTACAGGCGCCATGTGAGGAGATGGGAGGAATTTCTTAAATCCATCTCCCCAAAAATTTGTGAGGAAGGGATTTTAAAGATAGTTTGGTGGGCAAAAAGATAGGCAATTGGGTCTGTTCATTGGCTGGGTTCAGGGTGGAACCATAGGGGTGCAGAAGTTGTCTTCTTTGCTCGAGCTGGTTCTTCGGTGGGGGTCACAGTACCCGTAGAGTTAGTTCCTGGGTGTGGGCCACTGATCTGGGTGGGTCAGCCGTTCCACCGGAATGCAGGGCCTGGAAGATACCTCAAAAACTAGTCTTAGGTTTCCCAAGGGTGATGTTATTGATAGGGAAAGTTAAGAATCTTTATGACCATCAGCTATGTGACTCCTCAGTAGCAATTATAGGAAAGCAAGGTAGGGGACAGTGGCTGGTTATTATTATGCTTAGCTATGCCTGCACCTTTGCAAAGTTTAGGACCTTACCACCGTTCTTGCCTGGCACCCTTTTATTAATTTGTAAAGGGCAATTTCAACTGGGAAATACGTGGATGAGCAAGAAGGGTTTTTCTTCTTAAAAAAAAATGAGCTCTGTCAACAGACTAGTCTCAAAGTTCCACCTTTACTGTGCGCTGTTCCAAAACCCATTCTGCTAATATAGTAAGGCCAGGATTCTTAACAGATAAAGTTCCTTGAGTTAGCCACTACCTTCTAGCTTTCTTACCTCCTGCTTCATAGACTAAAGCATTTGCTATTACATACTCATTTTAGTTTAGCCTTTGTCATTGCCATTTCCTTTGCCTGTAAGCTCCTTATTCCTCTTATTTCAAGCATCATCGTATCTTTCGAGGCCCAGGCCATACTACAGAACTCTTGTGTATTAGTTATATACTCGTCTATTAAGCAATTAGGTGACTGCTGTGTACTAGGAAGTACTATGTCATAGGTGCTTGTAATAAATCTGTAAGACAAAGCTCCTAGCCTCAAAATGTATACACTAGGGAAGAAAGACAATAAAACTAGTATGTGTAACTGTCACTATTGGTAAGTTCAGTGAAGACAAACATGCATACATATCCCTTCTATTAAAGTACAAGCTCAAGGGCTAGAACGATGTCTTATTCAAAAATCTTTGCTGTCCTCACATAGCATCTTGTACTTGCAGATGCTTAATATTTTTGGATAAATAATATTCTGGATATTTTTTATACTGTCAAATATTGTTAAAAAGAGCAATTACAAATTCAGCAAATTGAGGTCTTGTGTGCCTGCTTATGTACAATTCTGTTGTTGAGAAACATGAAGGTTGAAGAGAACGTTGACCTATACATTCGAATGGTAAGTTCTTCTGGCTAAACATACCCATTTCCTTGGTGGTCTGGGTGTTAAGAGTATAGGCTGAGTTGGAGTCCTGAGTCCAAATGGTGAGTGCTGGTCCCTATCCATTTACACTTGGATTTTCTTCCACTCTGCCACCCACGAGACAGCAAGACAACCCCTCCTGTCAGCCTTCTTGAAATGAAGATGACAAAGATGAAGACCTTTATGATTCACTTCCACTTAATGAATAGTAAATATATTTTCTCTTCCTTATGATTTTCTTAATAATATTTCTTCTCTAGCTTACTTTACTGTAAGAATACAAGAATACTGCAGAATACAAGATGTGTGCTGAATGTGTATTTATGTTATCGGTAAAGCTTCCAGTCAACAGTAAGTGATTAGTAGTTAAGTTTTTGAGGAGTCAAAAGTTATACATGGGTTTTCAACTGTGCAGAGGGCAGAGGGGTTGGCACCCTAATCCCTATGTGCTTCAAGGATCAACTGTTAAGTACTTAATGATATTAGCTATTATGCTGTTATCATGAGGTAGGAGTATGCTTGATTTAAATATCCATGGACAATTTTAAGAGAATACAGGCATACTGGGAAGCTTCTGAAAGACAAGCCAGAACCAAAGAACTTTTTGAAAAAAATTACAACTTGATAATTGAAAAAAAATGAACATTTGGTAAGAGTTTTAAAAATCCAGAAAAGATCCAAGTTTTCTTCCAAACAGATTTATTGAACATAACAAAATTCTATATACAAAGTGACCTGGACCTGCTGCATCAACATATAATCCTTTCTTACTAATATCTTGATAGGTCAGTCCATAGAGTGCTAAGAAGCAACTTACGCTAAAATAAATAGAAAAGTGCCCAATGTCCATTAAATGAATAGCCTAATTGTTGGAACTTTAGTAGCTCTACAGGATAATTAACATAGCTAGGATCGAGTCCCTGTGAAAGGCTGCTAGAGAATTGTATGTCAAGAGGCCATTTTGTGCACTGCCACTGTGATGCCATCATGCTTCTGGATCATAATGTTCCTGAAAGGCAAAGAGGAAAATATTCAGTGACACATTACAAGTGGGACATTGGCGTAAGATTAAAAATGTTGTTTGGTTTAGGACACAACTGAAACAACAGTATCATTTTTTTGTATGTATAAAAGCAGTATATGAACATAACAAAACATTTGGGAAATGTAGAAAAATATAAAAATGAGATGAATCCTAGTACATGTTAATAGTACAATCCTAGTACTGTCAATATTTTCCTGATTCTTTTTGTATTTGCATGTATACTATATAGTTATGCAACATACAACAATGTTTTGGCCAAAGATAGACCGCCTATATGATGGTCGCCCCATAAGATTACAATGGAGCTGAAAAATTCCTATCACCCAGTGACTTTGGAGCCATCATAATATCATACTGCAACACAATGCTCGTGTCTGTCATGGTGCTGGTGTAGACAAACCTGCACTGCCAGTTGTACCAAAGCATAGCACATACAATTATATGCAGTACCTAATACTTGATAATAAATGAATGTTATTGGTTTATGTATTTACTATACTTTTTATCATTAAGAATGTACTCCTACTTATTATAAACTTCAGGCAGGTCCTTCAGGCAGTGTTCTAGCAGAAGGCACTGCTATCATAAATGACAGCTCCATGCCCCTGAAGACCTTTCAGTGAGACAAGATGTAGAGGATGAAGACAGTGATATTGATGATTTTGAACTTGGGTAGGCCTGGGCTAATGTGTGTTTGTGTCTTAGTTTTTAACAAAAAAGTTTAAAAAGAAAAAATTAAAAATAGAAAAAAGCTTAAATAAGGATATAAAGAATTTTTTTGTACAGCTGTTCAATGTGTTTTACAAAAGGTGTTATTACAAAGGAGTAAAAAAGTTAAAAAATTAAAGTTTATAGAGTAAAAGCTTATTAAAGAAAACATTTTAAAATAAATTTAGTGTAGCTTAAGTGTACAGTGTTCATAAAGTCTACATTGGTGTACAGTAACATCCTAGGCCTTCACATACACTCACCACTCACTCACTGACTCATGCGGCTCAACTTCCAGGCCTGCAAGCTCCATTCATGGTTAAGTGCCCTATTCAGAAGTACCTTTTAAAAAATCTTTTACACCGCATTTTTACTGTACCTTTTCTATGTTTAGATACACAAATGCTTACAATTGTGTTACAATCGCTTAGAGTTTTTAGTACAATAATATGCTGTACAGGTTTGTAGTCTAGGAGCAATAGGCTATACCACCTAGGTTTGTGTAAGTACACACTATGATGATTGCATGATGACAAAACTGCCTAATGATGCATTTCTCAGAATACATCCCCATCCTTAAACAATGTATGACCATATATATGTTTTTTCTTTTTATAAAACTGTGATCACAGTGTGCATGGTTTTGTATTCTTTTTACTTAATATTATTCTGAAGACCCTCACTTGGAATATCTTTAGTATTTCTATTTCTTTAGAAGTAATTTTTATTCTCTGATGAGTTTTCCTTTGTGTTATTACTTTTTCTTGGTAGGCTGATTGATAGTTCATGACAATTTTTACTCTTTGTTTAAATATCATTGTGGCCTGAAAACACATTAGAGATCAATATATCTGCTCCTGTGGTCTGAAGGATGAAGAACCTTCCCCAAAGTACTTTGAATAAGAATCACTGATAAACACAGGGCAGACTCCAGGTCAGGTTTACCAGAGATTTTTCTGAGCAAAAAGGAAAGGAAAGGATCTGCTGAAATCTACTCACCCATTATCTGACTCTAGGCACACCACGGGAATATCAGTGGGGTCAGAGGTTAGCTTAGCTGCTTGTTGGGCTAGAACAGATATCACTCCAGCATGTTCATCCGACAGGGTCCCACGGCCTGGCAATGAGAAATGGTATCATGTTATCTGATTGTCCAAAAATGAGTATAGAGCTAAACTAGTATCTCCCACTGAATTATTCACAAAAAACTTCAGTTCATGGTCTCTTAGGTTAGGTACTGACATGAAACAATTTTCCCCTTATACTTAGCTGGTTATATTAGCAAGAAAGCCAGACAACACTTCTTAAATCAATAGGGCCATAACTAACATTCAATTTCCAAAGTCATTCCCATCACCATCTCTAAATACCTTCTCAAGCATATCAGACACCTGTAATTCAAGTCAATCTAAAAGTCATAAATTCATTTTATAGGAATCTTACTGAAATCATTAAGAAATTCAGAGGTGAGATTGTCAGAAAGTAATCAATAAGGACAGAGACTTGTTGAAACTAATTAATTCATCGTGGTAAATCTGATTTTCTTTCACTGAGCTCAACCTAAAAGGATTTAAAATTCTTTACTCAGGAGTTTAGCTGTAAAATCACCTCGACAGCCTGGATGAATAGGAGTTTAGCTATAAGATCACCTCAACAGCCTAGGTGAATATTCTGTGAGCAATTCTTTCTGCTAGAATAAGCAAGCTGGCAGTTTTCAAATGTCAACAGAATTGGCTTTTTATT
Source organism: Lepilemur ruficaudatus (assembly GCA_963574885.1). Lineage (NCBI taxonomy): Eukaryota > Metazoa > Chordata > Mammalia > Primates > Lepilemuridae > Lepilemur > Lepilemur ruficaudatus. Next base: position 11,781 of record CAUYRT010002469.1, read on the forward strand.
AATGTTTGTGTTAATCTGTTATATAATAACTAAATTGTTGGTACAAAAAGTTTACAATATACTTCTGCATATAAAGGCAACACAAGCTTAACTGTGCCTGGAACTAAGTCAGGTAAAAGACATGCCACCATGGTGGAGCCTACGATTTACTATTATTATAGAAAACATTAACTGGCCAGACATAGTACAGTCTTTTGGGCCTTGAAGGAACACATTTAGTTTTAGATTTCAACGCTTGAATTTTAGTCTTTCCATTAGTGAAAGACTGAAAAAACTTGCCTTTTTCCTCCCAAAAGACTGATTTGGATGTTAAACATAACTGAATTACACAGATTACCTCTTTCAGTTACCCTTCTAGCAAAAATTCACAGCTTTAGAAATTCCTGCATTAGGAGCAAGAAGTCTTAAAGAACAACACACTGAAGAAAATGAGACTCAGAAAGGTTCTTTTTGGTCCAAGTTCACCATACTAGCAAATGAAAAAGCAGGGGGTTGGACCCAGGGTTTACTGCTTACTCACTTACTGTTAAATGTAGTTGGACTAAAAAACGGCATACCACCCACCTTGCAGGATTGTTGTGAAAATCACAGACAACGTACATAAAGCCTAGCAGCCTCAGCATACCGCATACATTCAATAAATGGTAACAGCAATCATTATCTGAAGTCCTTTCTAGACCCAATTTAAAATTATTCAAATATTACTTTAATAGAGACAACTATTTAGTGCTAGAACTGCAAGGAAGATTTCTACCTTCATAAATACCAATTGAAAACTTTCAATTTGCTTGTTACTTGAACATGATGTCTACTCACAAAAGTACCCAGAAAGTGGCAAGGTAACAGGAAATAAAAGCTGGAGAATGATAGCACACTAGGCTCTTACTCAACATCAGATATTGTACAATACACTAAAGAGTTGGTATGAGAGATACTTACAGCCCAGATTAAGTCCTTGTGAATCTGTGCACAGGACTCCAACAATGGACGGATTCTTCATTCTAATTCCAGGAACCCAGGAGAGATGAGGCAGATAATGTAAGAAAATGGATTTAAATAAATGTAACACATACAGACTTTCTACCAGGCATTAAATGCTTTAAACAGTGTTTCTCAACCCTCTTCATTATCACCCCCCCCAAGAGAAAAATTCAGTTATAACCAATTATTAAACTGGTTTCCCTCTGATGAGAGAAAAAATTTTGTCAAGTACTGTTGGGCTTTGGAGGGCCAGAAGCCTTGCAATATCTAGGATGTTTCATTCTTGTTAAAAACGCATGTTCGTATACTAACTCATTTAAAACAACTTGGAAAACTCTAAATGATTTAACTTGCCTCCAGGAGAAGCAGGAAGCTGAGGGACATTGCGGGGAGGGAGGTGCCTCCTGGTAAGCTTGCTTTTACCTTTCCAATTCTGAATTTTACATATTACTCATTTGAAAATTTTAAAGGATGATTTGTGTCTCCTTAAGCACCAAGTAACCGATAGGTTATACATAAAAAGAAATATGTTTGTTTACATTGTACGGCTCGACTTTGCACACCTGGTGCTCCCTTCCCAAATGTTAACCCGCTTCCTAAAACTCCTGAAGAGCAGCCCTGACCGTACAGACGATTTCAACTACATGACAGGCGGTTTTGGCCTCCGGGCTTGAACCCCGGAGATCGCTCGAGAGGGAATATGCGGAACCGGGCAGGATTTTGTAATAATTCCGGGTCGCCCGCTCCGCCCCGCGGCCCCTGGGCAGGGCTCGCGCGGCGTCCTCAGAAGCCCTAGGCATCACCGAAGCTCGAGCCTTTTGTCCCGCTCAAGTCCACCTGTCGCGACCTTAGGACAGACCGAAGACGCCCGCACTACTCACGTGTCCTCCAAGTGCTGCTCCAAGGTCGCCTCCATCCCGCCGGCCATCCACCTCGGCCCAGACCCCAGCCGCGCCGAGCGTCCTTCCCCACCGCCGGCTTCGGTCACGTGACGCGAGCAGGGCGCGGGCCGCAACGGCGCCTCCAAAGGAACATTTACGGCGGCGCAGCGTCCGCGTTTGCCGGAAGACGACACCGCGCTTCCGCCACCTGACCTGGCGGAGAGCAGTGCGGGTGCGCTGTGCCAAGCTGGGTTTCCTGTCCCCAGCCGCCCTGCACAAACAGGCGGCGCGGCTTATTTCCCACTCGAGACAGAGGGCTGCCGCCGGGCACAGTGCCTCGGTCCCTTACCTGGCATTTTGTCTCAGTGATTTTTAACCTTTGGACTCCGCTTCAACGGACTCTGAGACCTAGGGGCCAGATCTTAAGTTTTACAGTAACCCAGCGGGTCAGGCAGGCTCTGGTCTAGGCGGTGGGGCAGGCACGGAGAAGAGACACAGGACGCCTGGAAAGGGGTCCACAGGCTTGAAAGGGGAAAGACGAGGGACTAAAGGACGAGATGGAACAAGGTTAAAACCCCAGGCTGGGTGATGGTAACGTGCGGGAATTTTAACGGGGACGTTGGTACTTAACTATGCCGAGGGCTCAGGAAAGTTTAGAGGGAAAAAGTGGCATTTGAGTGCTAACTTGTAAGGAAGATTATGTAGGACTACTTAAAAATGACTTTAATAAATTAACTATAAAAGCAAACAAGGAATGGAAACCCCCATGGTCCCACTGTTCAGAGATGATGACTATTAATCCTTTGGAGAATATCCTTTCAGATAGTTGTTTTTCCAAATGTATACTTTTAAAGTTTTTTTCTTTTTTAAGCAAGATTGACATACATACTGGACATACAATTCTGTGGCTGGTCTCATTCACAGAATTTAGCATAAATATCTTTCCACATCAATAAGTATTCACTGACAGCCTTTGTAATAGTTGCAAAATATTCCTTGTTATACTTGTGCCTTAATTGATTTAATCAACCCCTAATTAATGTATGTTGCTCATAGTGGTTTTGGGGGGGCTATTACAATGCTGGTTAAATATCCGAATAGCTAAATATTTGTGCAGTTTTAAGTTTTTCTTATGATAAATTGTTAGAAATGGAATTACTGGGTCAAAGGATATGGTCATTTTGAATACTTTTGACATACACTTAACAAATTGCCCCCCAAAAAGATGGTGCCAGTTTACACTCAAACTGGTAGCATTTTGATGAAAATGGGAGTGTACCCATAGACTCTCCTACCCCAACAAGCCTCTACCCACTCCTGTTTGTCACTCCTTCTGCTAAGTTTCCTCCAACCCTCTCACCTCCAGCTTTTACTAACACTGTACCTTCTGATCTGGGGCCCAGCTCCAAGGCTGTTCTGGACTTGAATTGGGAGTTCCTCTTCATTCCCTCGCTGTCATAGTGAAGCTTGCACCTTCCTTAGAAGTTTCAGTTTGAATGTTGTAATTCAGGGGTCTTGGACTCCTGCTCTAGAGAAATAAACTGTTTAAGTTAGGAATAACACAATATGAGCCATGTAAGTTTTAGAAAAAGCAGTTTCAACCTGCTCTTGAAAGATAGCATTAGAAAATATTAGTACTGAGTACTTGAGGCAAAGTGCCAGTTCTTTAAGGAGCCAGTTTACTTCCTGCCTAAGTCATGCCGGGCGCAGCACGGCATTGCAGTACCGCCCCCTTGTGGTCCCATGCGGCGTAAGGCTTGGCAGGGCTAGTGCTTCTCAGCTCTGGGTTTTAAAACCACACCAGAGTCCAAACAAATCTGATATGAGCCACATCTGATTTTTTTTTTTTTTCTATTTTGAGACAGAGTCCGCTCTGTCACCCTGGGTAGAGTGCAGTGGCGTCATCATAGCTCACTGCAATCTCAAACTCCTGGGCTCAAGTGATCCTCTTGCCTCAGCCTCCGCGTCAACTGGCTAATTTTTCTATTTTTTTTAGTAGAGATGGAGTCTCCCTCTTGCTCTGGCTGATCTGGAACTCTTGAGCTCAAGCATTCCTCCCCCCTTGGCCTCCCAGAGTGCTAGGATTACAGGCGTGAGCCATCGTGCCCAGCCCACATCTGAAATTTTTAATGGTCTGGTAGCCACATTAAAAAAATTAAACAAGTGAAATTCATTTTAGTATCATTCTATTTATGCAAATAATATATCCAAAATATTATCAATTCAACATGTAACGGATAGAATACTGAGATATTTTACATCTTTTCTTCCAGACTAAATCTTCAAAATCCAGTGTATATTTTATACTTACAACACATTTCAATTCAGACTAGCCACGCCACATTTCAAGTACTCATTAGCTATGTGTAGCAAGTGGCTACGGTGTTGGCCAGTATAGCTCCACGGTGTCTCAGATTATCTCAAAGGCAGATCAATGATTAAAGTAGTCTCAGAAAGGCTGGTGATTACTTTTTAAGCTGTAAGGAAGGCCTACAAAGGAAAAAAATGAGAAAGTAGGAAGAAGATGACAGCTGGCCTACACACCCTTACCACACAGGAGGTAAGAGGGGAGGCTGTCCCATAGCATCCCTTCTTTCTCTTCCCTGTGCTATTTCACCTCTGTGCAGGTAGGCGTAGGGAGAGGAATAGTGTATATAGGTCAGTCAGGCAAGTGCTGGGGTGATAGTTGGAGAAAGTGACCCCAATTGTTTTCTGTTTTCTTTAGCTTGTGGGGTATTTGATAATTCTTTAGTCTTAGTTTCGAGTGCTGTTAACCATTTCTGGGTTGACAGGAAAAGTTCCATGGCTCTCAGAGCACATGTCTCGTTGTATTGTATAATAATTTTTTAGATGTTTCCTTTTCAAAAACAGAAAGAGTGTCTTCTCCATCTCTGCATTCCCAGTGCCACAGAGCACAATAGGAATTCCATAAACATTTATTGAAGAGTCTTGATGATGTCTTTTGGGAAAAGGACTCTATGGTTGCCTTGAAGGTAAAGAACTTTTAGATCCTAAACTTTAAACCACCTTTATCCTCTTCTTTCTCCCCTCCTCCATAAATGAGCTTCTTAGAAAATGCCAGGAGGGGCCAGGCTCCGTGGCTCATTTCTGTAATCCTAGCACTCTGGGAGGCCAAAGCAGGGGGATCACTTGAGTTCAGGAGTTCAAGACCAGTCTGAGCAAGAGTGAGACCCTGTCTCTACTAAAAATAGAAAAATGAGAAGGGCATGGTGGTGTGCACCTGTAATCCCAGCTACTCGGGAGGCTGAAGCAAGAGGATCGCTTGAGCCCAGGAGTTTGAAGTGGCAGTGAGCTAGGATGATGCCACTGTACTCTAGCCAGGGCAACAAAAAACTGCCAGGAGGGTCCAGGAGAGATTGCCTAAGCCCACGTGTCGTGACTGGGAAGTGGAAAGTGCTGGATAGCAGAGAAGAGGAACATTGCTGTTGGCTCAAGAGACCCTAACCCCTCTTCCTCCGCCTGTCAGAAGCAGAATCCTCCTGAGGGGTCCAGTTAAGAAGTGCAGCTCTGGTAAAGGAGTTAGCTCTCCACTGGGTGCAGAGGCTCTTGCTACTCCAGGGCTGTTCACACTGGGCTGTGGATCACTCTTTCAAATACCTACGGTCACAGGCCTTCGGTGGAATGAGCCCTCACATGCCACCAGGGGGCATCAAGGCCACAGAAAACGCTGCTCAGATGGAGGATCCTGGGGTGAGGGAAAGGGATCCACAGTCCGCGGTGGTGGTAGAGCATAGTGAGGATAGCATTATGCTAGGCCAGTGGCCTCAGAGTCAGATGAATGTGGACCCTGACTTGGCCACTCACCATCTGTGTTGACCTCTGAGCCTTAGGGGGCTCATCTGTGGTATGGGGGCACCATTATCTGCCTCATCAGGTTGTGGGGAAGATTATATGAGATACTTAATGCAAGAGGGACTGGTGCATTGTGGAAGTCACTAAACAAGTTTTGTTAAATCGGAGTAAGAAGACTTGCTTGTTTCATCAAGTTGCTTATAATTTAGGCGAGGACACACATGAGAAAATGACTTACAGTTCAATGACAGTAGGAGCCAGATGATTTCTACAGACCTCAAGTGGTCTAGTGTTCATGGGAGAGGGAGATTGCAGGGCAAGGTTTACATACCTGCTCTATAAAGCTGTGTTAAATGAGATAATTAAGTGTATTTGATTATTATTTTTTATAAAGCACCTTTATTTATTTACTTACTTGTTGAAAGAGTTAGGGTTTTGCTGTGTCACCCAGGTTGGAGTGCAGTGGTGTGATCATAGCGTACTGGAGCCTTGAACTCGTGGGCTCAAGCGATCCTCCTGCCTCAGCCTCCTGAACAGCTGGGACTACAGGTGTGTGCCACCATGCTTGGCTATTTTTATTAGACTTTTCTGTAGTATAAAACTGATATAATACAGTGAAAGAAAAAAAAAATCACCTGAAATTCTAGCCTTAGCCGTACCCCTAGAATAATAATGATGATGATACGAATGTCATGGAGCTAAGTAGAATGGAGTAAGATTTGAATACTGTAGAGACGGACAAAGGCTTGTTGCAAGGATCACAGAGTCTTGCCAGTTAAAGCAACTCACTCCATTCGAGCTACAGCATAGGGCACTGGTGTGGAGCAGGGTGGGATGGGAGCACACCCCTGTCTTCTAATAGTGGACACTACCTGAGACTGAGGCCTAGATTCAAAGCCCGACTCCTAAAAATAGTGGTATTAATACCATTAGCAGTTCATACACATGAAGTGATAGCTGTGTGCCCTGCGACTGTATGCCTTACTAGTCCTCACAGCCTTTTGAAAGGATCTAATATCACCATCCTCTTTTCCAGTTTAAAAAAACCAAGGCTCAGAAGATAAGCATTTGCTCAAGGTCACCTGCTTTTAAGTAGATGAGCCTAACCATTAACCTCCCTCCTACACTGCCTCAGCTTTTGTCACTTTGCCGGCAGCACAGACCTAGAACTGAGGGGGTTTGGAGGCCCAGTCCAGATCTCATTCCGCAGAGAAGAAATCCGACGCTCAGAGAGGGAAAGGGGCTAATTTAGGCCGGGCGCGGTGGCTCACGTCTGTAATCCTAGAACTCTGGGAGGCCGAGGTGGGAGGATCATTTGAGCTCAGGAGTTTGAGACCAGCCTGAACAAGAGCCAGACCCTGTCTCCACTAAAAATAGAAAGAAATTAGCCAGACAACTAAAATTATATAGAAAAAATTAGCCAGGCATGGTGGCACATGCCTGTAGTCCCAGCTACTTGGGAGGATGAGGCAGAAGGATCTCTTGAGCCCAGGAGTTTGAGGTTGCTGTGAGATAGGCTGACGCCATGGTACTCTAGCCTGGGCAACAGAGTGAGACTCCGTCTAGAGAAAAAAAAAGGGGAAGGTGCTAATTTAGACCTTTAGCGTCTGGTTCTTAACTTTTTTTCTGGTATTCTAACTACATTGTGCTGCTAGAGGCTGTCTTAGAGCTTTGTTAAACCAACTTCAGAGACACTTATTGTTATAGGTTGTTGAATTGTGTCTTCCCAAAATTTATTCTGAGGTACTAACCCCTAGAACCTCAGAACGTGACCTTATTTGGAGATAGGACCTATACAGAGGTAACCAAAATAAGGTTCTTAGGGTGAGCCTCAATCCAGTATGATTGTTGTCCTCTTAAAAAATGAAAATTTGGACACAGCCCTGCCTAGAGGGAAGACGATGAAGAGACACGGGGAGCAGACAGCAATCTGTAAGCCAAGGAGAGAGACCTAGGGCAGACCCTTCCCCCAAGCCCTCAAAAGGAGGCCACCCTGTCAGCAGCATGATTTTGGTCTCTACCCTCCAGCACTGTGAGATAATAAATTTCTGTTGGTTAAGCCACCCAGTTTGTGGTACTTTGTTCTGGCAGCCCCAGAAAACCAATATGCTCATGTAGCCATAAAGTCTACAAGTCAGAGACATTCAGCAGCCCTTCTGCAGTGGCAGGACTGGTTGGGAGGGTCACCCTCCCAGAGGCGAAAGGGTAGAGCAGATGATCTATCCAGCTTGCTCCCAACCTTGATATTTGGCTAAGTAAGATATTTTTCTTTCACTGGACTTTGCCCAACAATAGTGGCATGACCTATTTGACTGTGACCTTCCTGAGTCAGTTTTCTGTCTCTGAGCCCAGCCTATACACGGTGCTCTCTACATGTGTGTAGACAGCTGAGTGGGAAAATCGGCTCCTGGCCACTCCAATCCATGTCTCTCCAAGCAGCGGGTGGGGCAGGGGAGCAGGATACGGACTGTTGGGGATGGAAGTTGAGGCTGGGCACCGTCTCCTAAAGTTTAGAGCTGAGCCCAAATTCTGGAAGACACAAGCAAAATATATTTTAGATGACTCAGGGTAGGCTAAGAAATTCAGTCCAGGAAGCTCTTTTCCTGCTGCTTTATTAATTTTGCTACTGAGGATAAATGCGATGCAGACTTCCATATCCAAGTCTTCATTAGATGCCCAGTTAATGTAGCCGTGACAAATGGGAATGAAGCCCTTATGAATAAAGATTAATGCAGTATAAAAAATTGTAGACCAGAGCAAAGAAAATTTAGGAGCTGATAAAAGACCTTATCTTTAATTAGACTGTCTGCATCACACATCAAATCAGCCTTAATGTCAAGATTTATTGGCCCTGGAATTGGGTAAATGAAATAAGTGCTTACAAATGAATGGAAAAGAAATTACCTGTATTAAAAAGTATTTGCAGTGCAGGCCTGCACACTGAGGCTTTCGGTCAAAGTCAGGCTTGCAGCTCCTTTAGCTATGCATCACTCTGTCCCCCACATGCGTCCCCTTAGGGCCAGGTGGGTTTCAGAGACCCTGCTTGTGGGGTAATGATATGGACCACTGTCAACTATCTGTGCTATTCTCCTGGAAAGATCCTTCTTGAACAGTGAAATATCTTTGTGTCTTTATTTCACCATCTGTAAATTAGTAAGGTGTTACTGGTCCTTACCTCAGAGAAGAGAATGTTGTAGAGACAAGATGAGCTGCTTACTTCTGCCCACCCACCATGGAGAGCAGAGCAAAAAGCTTTCTTCTTGACCTCGGAATCCAAAGAATCCACGCGTAGCTTCAAGAGCTTATCTACTCTCACACTTTGCTGCTGTCTTGTAAGACCCGGACAAGTCCTCTGATGTCTTGATGTCTCGCTGTAAATGAAGATAAGAGTAGTACCTGCCTTGCAGTGTTGCTGTGGGAATTCCCTGGGACAGTGCACAGAAAGCCCCTAGCACAGCCCCTGGGACCATGGTAAGCACTGAGCAAATGAAAGCTATTGTTGTTGTTAGGATCTCAAGATATGACAGGGAGGCAAATTTGAATTAGATTAGCATTCAGGGTACTTCGCTGCAAGCAACAGAATTGACTCTGGGTTATGGAGTAGGAAAGGAAGTTATTCAAATGACTTTGGGCAGCTCATGGAATTGTTGGGAGTGCTGGTGAGCTCAGTCTCAGCTTCCAGGGACAAAGCTTCAAACCACATGTGAGGAAAATGCCACCCCTCCCCCTGACCTGACTGTACCCACAGCTGCCTGCAGTGCTGGGGCCACTTCTAAGGCAGGAACGTAACCCTGCAACCACTGCTTCCCCTTGTGAACCAAAATAAAATTTTAAGGCTCACCCCCGCCCCCCCACTGGCTGACTGAATGGACCCCCTCGTGGCCAAAGGAATATCCTAAAACTGCCAGGAGGAGGGAGGTCAGACATGCCTCATCATGCCCCCCTCCCTTCTTGGAGTCCTTTGTGAGCCATTGACAGGCCTAAGGGTATGCAAGACAAACCTGCAGGTCCTCAATTTACACAACAAGTCTAAGTCCGGTGGCTTATCTCTGATAACCACTCCTTATGTTAAAACATTCCAAGCCTTTAGACAAAGCTTCATGTCTTTAACCAATTACAAGCCAAAGAATCTTTAAATCCACCTACACCTGTAAGCCTCCCCCCTACCCCCTTCGAGATGAACCACCTTTTCTGGCCAAACCAATGTATGCCTCCCACATATTGATTTATGACTTTACCTGTAAGCCCTGTCTCCCTGAAATGTGTAAAACCAAACTGTAACCTAACCACATTGAGTCCACTTGCTCAAGGTTTCTTGGGAGTGGCTCTGGGTCATGGTCCTCAAATTTGGCTCAGAATAAACTTTTTTAAAAAATATTTCAGAGTTTGGATTTTTCCCGTCCACACCCTGAAGCCAGGCGCCTCTGCTGCTGCCCTTGCCGGTAAA
>CAUYRT010002472.1:0-11660 GCA_963574885.1 Lepilemur ruficaudatus
CAAATTAAGATTTGACAAGTTTGAAGCCTTGTCCTGTGTCCAGCACAGTAGGAAGAAACCAGCTCATCTTTAATCTTTTCAGGCACCTAAAACAAGTTTTGCAGATCCAAAAAAGGTTCAAACCACATAACCAATTTGCCAAATGCACCACAGGATATGTAATACGAGGAAAGTGTAACATCCAGTGCTTGGCCACATCGCTTCCTGTGGGCAAATGCAGAGTGTAGTCACTCCACCGTTTTGACACACCATATACTGCTTTCACTGTGCGTCCCTTTTCAGTCCAGCAGATGTTATTACTGGAATTGCAGTTATATTCTACCCAGTCTTTCGTAAAGTCGCCCAGCTGCGGTGGGTCAGCTTCTTCAACATCTACTGTCTTTACCATCTCCGCTCCTTGCACTGCAATGTACTGGTCATTAATTTTTCTCACTTCTTTCACCCAAGGGGTTGAATTCTCACTGTCTAGTACGATGATAAGCCGGGAACAGAAGGAACCATTCTTTTCTCTCCACCATTCTAAAAGTGTGTCAAGGCGTAGTATGTCTCCACCTGTGAACAAGAGAAAATTCAAGAGCAATAATTTCTGAAGCCTCTCTTGTTTTAAGTATATTTTCTTTAAATTCTTAGAATAAGCAAAAAAAAAAAAAAAAAGTGTTTAAAAGATCCTTTCGAAGTATCTTTTCAGAAGACATTTTAAAAAACAGATTTTCAACTTGAGGTAAAAAAAAAAATCCTCCTTACTTAAAGGGATATGCTATTATAAATTAAATGGTTTTACATTTTAAATTTAGTGAAAACAATTATACAGGAAACCTGACATTCTACAGCAGAGGCAGCAAAAGATGGCTCATGGGTCAAATCCTGCCTGCCACCTGTTTTTGTATGCCCTAAAAGCTAAGAATTGACTTTGTTTTCACATGGTTGAAAAAAAATCCTAAGAGTACTATTTTGTGATGTATGAAATCACATGAAGTTTAAATATCATATAATTATTTCCACAAATAACATTTTATTACAGCCACACTCATTCACTCACAATTTGTCTATGGCTGCTTTCACTCTACAATGGCAGAGCTGAATAACTGCAACAGGGATCTTATGGCCCACAAAGCCAAAAGTATCTGACCTGGTATAGAAAAAGTTTGCTGAGCCCTCTCCTATACCCTTGATAAATCAATGTTTCCTTAATCTTCTCTTATGTAGGTACCTACCAGATGAAACACTCTTCCTACCTGTATAACAATAAGTTTAAGAATGAATTTATATTTAGATCAGTTTTATACCCGAAGGACAGCGAAGAATTTTTAAAAATATACCCCAAAAGGTCTAAAGTAAATAAATTTCTGACCTAGAAACCTATCTTACAACTAGCTAGTAGGTTTTATATCTGGTTCATTGTGAATTTTTTTTTGCATCAATCTTGACTTTTAAGTATGCTACATTAAAATATTATTTATCTTGATTATTGAGTTTTTTAGCCTTCCCTTAAGTTTTATGCCTGAGGGAATTGCCACCGTCATCTCGCCCTAGTCCTGGTCCTGTATTGATGGTACGTTGACGCGATCATTCCAATTCTAGGAATCTATCCTAAGGAAAACATAGAAGTAGGAGCAAAAAATTACATATAAAGATCTTCCCACCGCTATCTAAGGTGGAGTGAAATCTGAAACAGGGCAAGTAGAAATAAATCATAGCATAAAACCTTAGGGGGAAATTTTATAATACAATACTTACAAAGAAATTTTAGGCCAGGATTGGTGGCTTACAATCCCAGCACTTTGGGAGGCTGAAGTGGGAGGATTGCCTGAGACCAGGAGTTCAAGACCAGACTAAGTAACAGAGCGAGACCCTGACTCTACAAAAAAATTAAAAAATAACCCAGCCAGGCGTGGTGGCATGCACTTATAATTCCAGCTACTGAGGAGACTGAGGCGGGAGGACTGCTTGAGTGTAGGAATTCGAGCTTGCAGTGAACTATGATCACACCGCTGCACTCCAGCCTAGACGACAGAGTGAGATCCCATATCAAAAAAAAAAAAAAAAAAAGGAAAATTTAATGAGGAGAAAGTGTCTATATTAGGGGAAAAAGTATGACATAAAAGCATTATCTACAAAAATTATAGCAGCAGCTATTATTAGGTGTCTGATTTTCAGTTGGTTTAAAAAATACTTTTCTAAAATTTTTACATTGGACATATTTTTATAATTAGCAAAAGCTTTAATATGCTATAATTTACTAACACAAGATCCAACAACTTAACTTCAGTATGTACATATCTATCAGGAGCAACTGTCCTCTTAGTTAAACCATCAAAATGATATCACCAGAGAAAGAATCTATTGGATTCGATTCGTAATATGACCTCTAAAGCCAGGATATGTAACACTGTTTATGTGTAGTTAATTAATATTCTTTCATTCATTAGCCTACTATATCTTAACACCCTGATAATGAACACTTTGTTTTATGAATTGCTCTAACACTCACGCATATCATCTCAGAGACACTATTTCAATATATGGTCTCCACGTATTACTAATGTATTGCTTCTCTTATACCTCCAGAAGATACTACTTTTTCAAAAATGGCCCAATGTCAACCTCTTATTATTACCAGCTATATTGAATTTCTCTAGCGATCAGAGGATGACACAGATTATAAGAGCTATTATACAAATTCCATCTGCCACAAAACATCATTACCCAACATGCCATCCATAACTATTTCAATAAATATTCTTTAGCACGTTCTACCCTAATTCTCTTATATAAATGCTCTTTAGAAATCAACAAGACTTAAAGCAGCATTAAAGGCTTTTAAACTATTTCTCTTCTCTTGTTTTGCTCTGCCTTCTCTCATGAATAGGTTCTATGCTGCATTTGGCTTTAGGCCCAGATGCAAAGTGCTTACATTTATCTCAGATAACAGCCATCTGATGCATTTCAAGTAACTGAGACTGCTTTTTAAAGGCTTTATCTGTGATAAACTACTTTATAGATTATCTACATTTTTCTCATTTATTTCTGTCTCTCTTGTAATTACCATAATTGTTTTTTACCCTCAGGCAAAGAGGAAGAATATCAGGTTCCATATTATGAAACCCAATAAATGTAAGAAGACTACATATTCTAAGAAGTACTATGAGTAAAGGTATGGGATAGAGGGCAAAGACAGATTCTCTTTCTCACAGTGATATTTAGTTCTGGACCTGTTTTTAACTTGCCAACCCAAGTAAACCCCAGTCATGACGTTTCCTATTTCAAAGGTTGGTAGAAAGATGACTATTAATAAATATGCAGAGCTTAAAGCTCTTAGTCACTTCATTTGGAATAGATCAAAGCATTTTCCTCAGAGCAGGGTGTTCAATACTATTTCTGAGACATAGCCTTCAAGGGCTATTTGAGGCAGGCCAGACTATGAACTAACTGAAAGAAGCCTTCTGGTCCTGGTTCAACTTGGAGCCAGATGCCTCAGGCAGGACAGTATACAATTGCGAATTATGAGATAAAACCTACTGCTTCTCAGGAAGTGGAGGGCAGGGTGAAGCTATGCTTTCTCCATTATTTCTTTATTTTTACTTTTTATAATAAAATCTCTGACAAAGAAAGTTACACAGGAACAAATCTTGGCTAACAGAGGAATTCTATATGGTCAATTTATTGGTAGCATACTTAAAAAAATTATAAAGATATCTTTCTAGAATGTATCTGTTAAACATTTATGTAAAATATAACAGAGTTAGGTCTTCAAAAATTTTCCTAACTCACGATGAATAAAAATTTAAGAACACTGACTTATATACTGTTTATCTTAGTGTCTTACTTTTCCTAGAAAAAGAGAAAGGTGGTATATTAGTAAATTGAACATCTAGAATTTATTTCCAAAGCCATCTTTTAAAAATACTTGAAATAAATTTTAAAATATTTAACAAGAAAAATGCAAAATGCAAACTTCTTGAAAAATGTTTATAGTAGGTAATAAATCCTTCATGTAAAAACACACAAAAAGCTTCCTCTTAATATTAATTTCTTACAATACTTAAAAAAAACAAGGGATATATACATGTCCACCAAAAGTATCCTTTTTTCCTCATTTGATCTAGGCAGAGTTGTTGTTTTAAGCATTGCAGTAAGTTTTCATAATCAATCCTTGCTTTTAGGTCTGAAATTCTATTTCTGTAAAGCTTTCTGAATTGACTAAACTTTTTCTCTTGTGCTCTGAGAGTTAGTATACACAGCATGCTATACTTTACATGGAATTAAAGTAGCCATAAAGGTTAACAAGTCATTTTCTACATTGTGATTTAAAAGTTATAGGTCAAGTAAACAGTTTTATAAACTATGTTTGAGTAGTTTTAGTGCTGAGTACCTTTTCGTAATTCTAATTTTTTGAAAATGGCTGATCCATGCTAACAGAAATATTTACTTAACCAGAACATGCCATTTCTCTACGATCCTAGCTTTCAGCCTTGGGGACAACATGGGGGAAAAACACACTTTAGGAGTCAGGCACAGGGGGGCTTGAATCATGATTCTATCGCTTAGTGTATGATCATAGGTAAGTTACATATCCACTTTCAGCTTCCATTTCATGCTTTGAAAAATGAAAGTAACAGAAGTGATGGTATCTATCTCAAAGGATTTCACATAAAGATTATATCTATTAATAACAACATATGTAAAGTACTAAGCACAACAGCTAATGTTTAAAATATGCCCAATAAATGTTCACCTTCACCTTTTCTAGATAGTCACTGAGATATTCAATATTTATTTGCAAAAATGAAAAATTTCAAAAAAGTATTTCCCTTTATGATAAAACCCCAATTACAAATCTGGCATGAAATTTGTCAGATCACACTGGTTTCAAATCATCTCTACTTTAACCTTGAGTTTGTTTCCTCCTGGAGTTCTTGTATTAACAGCTTTGCTTGTATTTTTCTATACTATGTCTCTTTATCTTTTTCTTTGACCTGAATCTACACTTCCACTTATACTTTATGATGTTACTATATGTGTTCTTGGTTTGAAACATCTAAAATCTTTCATGGAAAAAAAGCAGGATATAGTTAAATCTAAAAGAACTATTTCAATCTAAAATAAGAAAAATTACTTTCTTTTTCCATGATTCATTCAATGACTTCACCTATGAGTTACCTAAGGATCCCCTACTATGTGCGTTACAGGTCCTAAGCAAATAACAATTTATAAAACAAAGCCCCAGACTTACGGGGTCTGTATTATAGTTGTGAAGACTGACAAATTTATATATTATATAGAGAGATCTCATTTCTCTCTTGGCAGTAACTTTTGAGAAAGAAAGCATTTTTTCCCCATATGCATGTAAACCAAAATTACGGTTTTTTTAACAGCCTAAAAGCATCAAAAAAATGCAAAAAAAAAAAACCCTTACAGATTTTTATATCTTAGAATAAAACTCAATGACCATTTAATATTACTGCCTCATTTTACAGATGAGAAAATTGAAGCCAAGAGAAATTAAGTCACTTGTCTAAAATAACACCGTTGCAGCAAATTAGGTCCAGAACCAAGGTCTCCTGGCCTAAGTAGTAGTACTCCATCATCACATTGCTTGCTGTTAAAAATACTGAGCTTTCTAACGTAAATAAAACTACACATGTGAAGGACTACTGAAATCTGCATTCATAACATTTAAAGACAAAAATATTAGTCAAAAAAGTTTATCAGCATCTGAAACATATATTTCATAATTCTGAAAATACTTTAAAGGGAAACTGATAAGTATGAAATAAAAAATTTTTTTCTAATTATGTCTGTAAGACATAATTCTCAAAACCTTATTAGAGATTACTAAAATTATGCTAAACAGGTATGCTAAAGAGAAGAAAAACAATAGAGTCATATGTATAGCTGGTAAACTGTGAATGGAAAAAATTAAGAATCCTAGAAATGTAATGTCTCTGTGTGAATAACAGATTTCCATGAATATGTGTATTTTCAAAATAGTGAAACTGCCAAAGGTGAATTTACCTGCTAGAGCCCACTCTCCTGTTCCATGGGTGTGTCCACTGTAATACAAAACATATGTATCATGTCTCGGTCCATCCACAGTCCGAAGTTCAAGGAAAGCTTTCAGTTTGGAATGTAGAGTATCAAACGACAGTCCGCTTGTGGAATAGTCACATCCATAGGTCTCAATCATATGATACGCAAAAAATCTTTGGATAGCGTTGAGCATGCCAGTAGACCTCAAATTTAACTCTTGTACGTGTTCTGGTGGAAGCAATGTGGGCTGACCATCGGGACTGAAGTAGGAGAAAAAAACAATTGTGTTGGTGTTTAAGAAGTATTCATTCTATGTCAAAGTCTCATCTATCATTTCTAATTGATTAAGAATCACAACAGTTGTTGCTAACTAAATAGCAGAATTTTTAAACATCTTTTCTAAAATTCCTATAGTGCTAAAAATTAAGCTTAGAAAATCAAGACCTGGTTTCTAAAAGTTGTATTTCCTATCATTAAAACAATAACCAAACTAAAATCTGGGACAATACATCCAAATGTAGAGACAGTTCTACTCGTACATATTTTTTTACTAAATGACAGATACTGGACAAGACTTCTAAAAGTAGAAGTAGGATTATACAGTTTAAAGAACATCTGAGTGGGACTATAAAGAACTTTTTATTCTTGAGAAAAAAATTTTAACATACAAAACATGAAAGCAATATTTTAATTATATATTTAACTTATGTATTGAAAAATATAGGGTCTTTTACTAACTTGAGGTAAATGATACCTCAAATATCATAGAAGAAATTATTAATGACATTTAAAAACAATTGTTAAAATTTAGGTCCATTGCCTTTATACTACTCAACACTAATTGAAGACCTAGATCTGATCCTGGGACAAATGTAAAATGGTAAAGGCAGTAACCAAGTCTTATAAAAAACAAAATACCATCAATATTGAGGAGAAAAAAAAATCATCATTCCTACCTAGCAAAGGGATTTCTATCAGGAATTTTGAAAACTTTACATTTTGCTTCATGGATCGTCAATACTATTCTAATAACACTTTGGTGGTTTTCATTAAAATATTTTGTTCTATACATGTAACATTTAATAGTCACAAAAAAGTAAAAGAATAAGCAATACATAAAAAACTATAATGGAGTAAAAATCTAACTGAATATTACTATTTCCACGCACTCTTTCTGTAGGGTTGTCACATCTGACTTTATGGGACCCTTCTAAATCTGTTTCTTTCACTTCTCATGAAAACTTTCGGCTTATTAATCGAGCCTTTAACATGGAGGAAAATATTTCCTACAAATATTCTATTTTGGGGTTTTATGTCAAATATTTGAAATCAGATAAAAATTTTTCATATTGAGGTTCCACCCCCAAAAGAAAGTATAATGAAAACTTGGTCATAAAATTCATTAACAGCAAAAAACTACTTTTTTCCTATTTTAAAGGTATTTACATACAAAAGAAAAATGAAAATGTAGCAATATTTATAGATTTATACAAATGTCTCACACATTTGGGGGTAAAAATTATTTTGGAATAAAACTGCAATCAAATATTTATTAAACGTCTGCCAATTTTTCGAATTCCTGGTATTTGTATGGCATTTTTCAGTGTGCAGAACGTTTTTACGCTTATATTCTTATTAGCTCTTCATAAAATTCCTGAGATGAGCAGAATAGGTAGTAACATGTACATTTTATATAAAGACACTGAGGTTCGGAGTTACAATTTGCCTAAGGTAACAGAATTCTGGCCTCTCAGGCCCAGTGCACACATTCTATTGTATTTCAATATGTTGTTTTACAGAACATTTTCTTAAACAAGATACTCCCTTTAGGGTAGGACCTTTCCTTAGAAAACTTACACATATTTTCTGATTTCTAGCTAACATATAACTTAATCATATTTATCAAAATATTTAAATTAAACCTTGAATATTACCACTTGTAGTAGATTTCTAAAAATTTGGAATAAAATACAACAGTTATGTTTTGAAAATATAGTTTTGAAAAGTTATTTTATATCTATATTCATATAAATATTAAGAAAGTGTTATGAATCAAGTAATTATTAACCATACTAGATTACTGT
The DNA here is from genome assembly GCA_963574885.1 of Lepilemur ruficaudatus. Classification (NCBI taxonomy): domain Eukaryota; kingdom Metazoa; phylum Chordata; class Mammalia; order Primates; family Lepilemuridae; genus Lepilemur; species Lepilemur ruficaudatus. The sequence goes on from CAUYRT010002472.1 coordinate 8,115, forward strand.
ACCTGCAGAAGTTGGTGGGAATCACAATAGCATATCCAACAGATGTTCCTCCTAAACAGTTACCCAATTCATGGAAGAGCCCATGAGCCATGGATTCCAATGGCAAAACAATCAGAAACATGCTCAGGAAGATTCCGTTTGTTGGCTAAAAGAAATTCAAAACATGTTTACACAGTATGTGTGGATATATTTATGTGTATATGCATATATATTGATATACATAAATGTCAATTCACATTTTTATCTCTACTTCCAAAAAGGATAAAAAGGAAAATAATGATCTAAAGACAATTGTAAGTTAAAACAGACAAGTACACACGGATGAACTAACTAGCGCAATGAAACCTAAATTGATCTCTAAGCTTCTTGGAAGTTGTGGCCAAAACACAGCACCTAACGTTTTTTAAAATTTGTCAAACAACATCCTATCCAAAATAAAAAATAAAAAACAAAAACATACTCTTTGATCTGACGTAGAAAAAGCCAGAAAACAAAGGTCTTATTAAAACTCACATGCCTTATGTCATTTTTCAAATAAAACATTCATTTACTAGGGTACTTTAGAAAGAGCTCATCTTTTTCTGTGAAAAAAGTCCAAAAATTGGAATAAAATCTTAAGGTAAGATCTTAAAGGTATCAAAATGAATTTCATTCTTGTGATACAGTTTACCTTTGAAAAGCACTGAACTCTCTATACATTTAAATTCAAAATCTAACAAAAAAGAAAACAAATATTAAGGACATTTAAGGATCCTAAAAGCAGAATGGAAAGTAGAAAGGCAGAAGAAATATTAAAAGGAGGCAGCAATTAGGTATTAATTGCAATAAAAAAGCAGAAAAAATTAAAGGAGCCATTTAAGTGAAAAGAAAATGGAAAGATGACAGTCACTTACTCCTGAACTGTATCTTTACAATATTGACACTATTCCACATTCTTTTTGTACTGTTACTGCACATACTCTATGCCTATGTGCATGAACATACATTCTTAACACTGAGTGGTTCATCTATCAAAAATTTTTTAAAAAAGTAGAAAGTTTACTCCCACAATGGAAAAATGGATACAATGCCCTATGTTCATATATCCTATTTTATCAATTATAAAACAAAGTATATGCTCAATTTAGAAACACTGAAATATACAAATAAGTAAAAAAGATACGTGAATAAATCATTCCAAGTACCATCATCCATACTCAACTACTAACTTCTGGCCGATTCCCTAAGATTAGTATTTAGATTGCTTATAACATTTACTATTATAACAAAGCTAGAATAAATATCAAGTTCTCTGCTTATTAATGAGGTTAAATACCTTTGATCATTTGGGTTTCATCTTTAGTGAAGTGTTAAAATATTTTGCCCGCTTTCTATGGAGCTGGTCTTGTCTCATTGACTGACAGGTTTGTTAACATTTTAGATAAGTCTTGTAGGTTGTAGTGCAAATACTTTTTCCCTTCTGACTCCCTTAATGCTGTCTTTTGCTTAACTTAAGTTCTTAATTGTAATCTAGTCATTTCGCATCATGTTAAAGAAATCTCCCTCTACTCAAATGTTAAGAAGATATTTTACATTATTCTTTAAAGGCCTTACTGTTTTGCCCTTCACATTTAGATCTTTAATCCAAATGTAATTGATTTTGTTTATGATAATGGCCCAATTTCATTTTTTTATTCCGTAGGAACACCCAATTGTCCAAGTACCAATTACAGAAAACATCAACCTTTCCACATTATTCTACAGTGCCACGTCTATCATAAATCAAGTATTCATGGATCTGTTTTGGGACTCTTTTCTGGTCTATTGGTTTATTTGACTACCTTTCACATATTTCCTTTAGCCTTTGTTTTACTCCCTTTCTTTCTGGGACTCTAATCAAACACAGATGAAATCTTCTCACTGTATCCTCTTTTGAGTTTTACCCTTTTCTTCTACACAGTATTTTCCATAATTTTTCCTCGTCTGTGCTCCTTCTTGCATAACTTCTGAGCGCTATCTTACAGTTCATTAATCTCACTTCGGCTTTGTCTAATCTACTTTTAAGCTTGCACACTGAAATAACTTCAGGTATTTTATTTTCTGATTCTAAAGTATCTATTTGGCTCCTTTTCAAACCTTATCATTTTATAGTTTCCAGTCTGTCCTACCATTATGTCCTGATCTTTGCTTTTAGTTTTTCAGCTTAGTAAGCAAGATAGATAGTTTGTTCTCTGATAATCCCAACATCTCAATACTTTTTTCTGCTGTCTGTTGGTTCTGCTGCTTTTTGCTCTTGGTGCCACATGTGTATATACCTGATTATATTTATGATACTTATATATATGTAAAAAAAATATTGTGATTCATTTTAAGCCTAGGAAAATATCTTCTCCAAGAGAGGATTTTTTTTTCCTAGAGATGGGGGCATTACCAGTCTACATATCTTTTTTTTTTTTTTCCATGTAGAGGACATTTAATGTTTTCATTGTAGGTTCACATCTTTCCATTTCTTCTGGATTTTCAAAGCCACTGACTGACCCCCCTCTTCCTGCTCCCTAGCCCTCTAGTCCTGCAGCAGGTTGTTTGAATTGGTGCTTAGGGAAAGAGTGCAGTTCTTGGGGGGGGGTGGTAGCTGGAAGACGTGGTCTGAAAACTGCCAACAGCTGTTATTCCATTCACTTGTAGAAACTCGTCTGAGAGAGTGGCGTTTCCACACAGAGAGGTGCACAGACAAAAGAGAGAAGGGGAAACAGAACCCCTCTTAGCTCCAGTTACCCTTGAGGCTCTTTCTCTAGATTGTCTAAGCTACTTGAGTTGGGTTTCTTTCACTTCCAGCCAAGAGTCTGATTTATCTTACTCTTTCCAAACCATCAACTTTCTATTGGCTGTTTGTGGCTCAGCCCCTGGATTCAGGGGTAACTCTACTCTGTGTGTGCTGGTGTTGGTGTGTGTGCCCCTACCCAATCTTGTGGGGGAGTCTTCCTCCTTGCCAGTCTCCTCCCCTACTAGCAATGTGTTCTTGGGAACTGTAAAGAAGATTTAGTACTCACTTAGTTCTACATTTTAAGTTGACCTCGTATGTTAAAAAGAATCTTTTGTGTTTTTTTGTTTTGAGACAGAGTCTCACTCTGTTGCCCTGGCTAGAGTGCCGTGACGTCAGCCTAGCTCACAGCAACCTCAAACTCCTGGGCTCAGGCGATCCTACTGCCTCAGCCTCCCGAGTAGCTGGGACTACAGGCACGCACCACCATGCCCGGCTAATTTTTTCTATATATTTTTAGTTGGCCAATTAATGTCTTTCTATTTTAAGTAGAGACAGGGTCTCGCTCTTGCTCAGGCTAGTTTCGAAGAACTCCTGACCTTGAGCGATCCGCCCGCCTCGGCCTCCCAGAGTGCTAGGATTACAGGCGTGAGCCACCGCGCCCTGCCCTGTTCTGACTTTTTACTGGGGTTTTTAGGAGGAAGAGAAGAGATGACTGTTAACCTGCATATTGAATTTATTACAGGGATGAGTTTTTATTCATGAAATTTGTGGGTAATTGCTGGACAAGGCTTACGTAAGGGGGA
>CAUYRT010002473.1:0-35603 GCA_963574885.1 Lepilemur ruficaudatus
ATATACAGAAAAAATTAGCCAGGCATGGTAGCGCATGCCTGTAGTCCCAGCTACTCCGGAGTCTGAGGCAGTAGGATCGCTTGAGCCCAGGAGTTTGAGGTTGCTGTGAGCTAGGCTGATGCCACGGCACTCACTCTAGCCCGGGCAGCAGAGTGAGACTCTGTCTCAAAAAAAAAAAAAACCACTTTCTTTGCTCTTCCTTGCATCTTACATTGCAGCCCTTCCATCTGCCTTTACTTTGCTTCCTCTTAAAATATAGCCTTGAAAATCTCCTATAGTGTGGATCTGCTGATGGTGAACACTCTCAGTTTTTGTTTGAGGATAATTTTATTTGCTTTTCATATTTAGAAATATTTTCACCAGGTATAGAATTCAACGTCGGCAGTTATTTTCTTTTGGCAAAATGAAGACATCATTCCATCATTGTCTGCTGTCTATTGTTGCTGTTGAGAAGTCAGCTGTCATTAAACCACTTCTTTAAAGGCAATTTGTCTTTGTTTTTTCCTCTGAACTCTTCCCATGCATCTTTGGTGTTCTTCATTTTCACTATAATACATCTGGGGGATGGACTTCTTGTTTGTTATCTTACTTGAGGTGTTTTGGGCTTCATAAGATAGTGGCTTAGGGTCTTTAATCAGTTCTCAAAATTCCCAATGCTGTCTTGCGGACTCAGGCCTGGCTGCAGGGCCTGTGCTCTTGGCCCCTGTGCTGTGTCACATGGTAAAATAATCTGCTCAGCTTCCCTCTTGATAGGCTTGGTATATAAAGATGAGTTTGAAATCATATTCGATGTCATTCACTTTAAGAAAGACGTTAACTCTATGAAAAATTTTAGAGGGATTTCCTTCCAAATCAATAAAAATTAACATTTCAGAGCTTAAAATAAGCTTCAGATATTTGGAGAATTGTGTTCACTTCTTCATTCCCTGATTATGATACTGAATAACTAAGGAGCTGCTATCTGCATATTAGTCTTACTAGTCTACTTGCTAGTTCATGCCCCTATCTCATTCCAAAAGGAACTTAGCCAAAGTCACACAATGAGTCTCTAGTGGAGTAGGTACTAGATCCTTGGTGTTTTGATTTTACATTTACTGATCCAGACACCAAACCAATCCAAGAGCATACATGAGCCTTTTTTCCTGCTATATCAGAGAGTGTTCTCAATCAACATTCTTTATCCGTGCCACAGCTGCTAATACAGAAGGTGGCAGTGCATTCACTCTTATTAATATGCTGGAAATATTTGCTTCCCGACAGCTGTCATTTTGCATAACTGTGAACACAAACCATAGACACCATCTGGGATGTCAGGGCAAAGGGGAGTGTGGCTGTTTGAAATTCCCTTCCAATTTAATTTCACAGTTTTTAAAAGCCTTATTTTTCTTTCATGATAATCACAGGGAAAATAATTAACAATTATCCTCTGAATGATAAAATTACTACAAATTAAGAAGCAGTTATGAATATAATTTACAAATAATTATGTGACAAGAACAAGAGAAGTGCATAACTAATGAGACAAAATTAATTAAGGCAACTGAGAGATAATTTTGTTTTGTATTTATTTGTTTGGGTCCTGTAAGGAGAGACTGTCCCAAGATGACTTATAACACCTAGAATTATAATTCAGAAGGAAACCTGAAGAGCGTGCCCACATATATGTGTGGCTTGTTGAGTTGCACTGCCAGCAGCACATGGCTCTAGGTCTCATTAGGACATGCAGAAAAACAGCATTATCCCAACACAAAGTGTTCAAGACAGTTGACATGAATATGAAGCATAGGGGTGAATATGATAAGCCTAGACCAGTATTTCCTTACTGGGAGTTGATGTCAGCAAAAATGGCAAAGTAAGGACCTATAAAAATTCTTTCTTCCAAAAAAAGCAAAGAGAAAATGTCAAAAATGGCCAGAATCAACTTTTTTCAGAACTCTGGAAATTAACTTAAAGCTTACAGCAAACCAGAGAATGTTTATTCAAGAAAAATGGCTGAATCTTGGTAACAACAACTGGCTTTATGGCATTTTAACTTGTTCTATTCTCACTCCCTCCTCTCTAGCTCTATGTTAGCTTGAAAACCAGTAGCCTCTGAATCACAGTGGAAACCAGCAGCCCGGCAGCCACCAGCCAGGGCAAAATGGTTTGGAGTTCTTCAAGGCCTCACTCCTAGAGAATTCCTATTAAGTGGATCCCCTGAGAGACCTTACTTGCAAAATTGTCTTTATTTGATCTGACTCAGAGCTTACCTGGTGGCAAAGCCCATGTCTGGGGACATTTGTCAAAAACATTTAAAAGCAAATTTTTAGCTTTGCAGCTGCCTGAGGTGGTAGACACCGATTGGGGCAAATAATAGAGTAACCAAAATATTTAAAAGGTAAAGCCATAAAATGAGATGCCCATGGGGCTTTGAAAAGTTCCTACATATTCCTGCAAATCTAGAAGGCCACACACACACAGGGTTGTGTGCATGCCCAGTGTTGAACATATGCTCCAGAAAGACCTGAGAAGGCCCTGAGCTCTTGCCTCTGGGTGACCCTGCAGGTCTGTACAATGAGGAAGTGAAGGCTAAGACAGAGTTGTTAGCTGCCTGTCTGACTACTGAAGGTTTGCCCAACATTCACAAATGGCCCACCGACAGACTGACAGGCTTATTGGTTTCCAGGTGTTTAAGGCAATCTCTCTCTAATCGTTAGCTGACCACCAAGCTGAGAAGGAATTTCAGTAGCCTCACTAATTTACAGAATTAGTTCAGGAAAGTCACTAAATACATAAACAATAACAACAATAAAAAGAAACACAACAGCAGTAATAACAAACTCTGAGGAGTGGAGACAATCTGATTTCCCGAGTTGCCATATTATAATGATTTTAAATGCAGTTTTCAACTTAGCCCAAAGCCTAACACATATTAAACACACACTAAAATGAAAGTGGTGATGGTAGTGATTACAGCCTCATTTCCCAAGACTCAAAGATTCATTCAAAGGAAGCGGAAGAAACTACATGTCAGTGTACTCAGATGCGTTCATCTTTGACCTCGCATCTTTGATCTTCCTAAGCTCATGCACAAACCTCTTCCTCCTCTGAATGGCTGCTTTTCCATCTAGAGCAGTCACTGTTAAAAGGAATGACCCTCATCAGCAGGAAGCTTAGAGGTCTTTGTACTAGTCCCCCTGGTCTCAAAGGCTTTGGTCAATGGGCCATGAGGCACCTCAGTGTCTCATAAAATTGGGGGGACGTTTGGCCTGCTCTGCCATCCCTCAGTCATGCTCATGCTGAGACTACAGTTTAGGCACTCACGCTGGGAGCCCTGCTGCAACCCTATACATGATCCTTTTGATTTCAAAGGCTATACGGAAATCCACATTCCTCCTAAAATATGATGTGTTTTTGGATGACAGTATTTAAATTTATTTATTTTGAAACATTTGGGAGTTTTATGATGCCCCATGGGGGAATACAATTCCCAATTCCTTAAGAAGAATTCAAAAGAAGTTTGACACATCAGTTCTTTTAAAACAAACAAACAAAATTCTTAGAGCATAGCTTTCTCCATGATGCTCTGTAGTCATCACACCTTCCTGAAGTAAAATATGAAATGTTTGAGTTACGATTTGTTATTTTCCTCTTTAAAGCTATTTGCACTTGTTATGTTTTTGGAAGTATGGACTTTTAAAAAAAATCAGATTTATTAATCTAAAATTTACACACAGAAAATTTCACGTTTGTAAAAACCTGCTATTCCATTGTCTGCATACACCTTAGTTTGTTTATCCACCCACCTCTTGAAAGAAATTTTTGTTTTTGTTTTGGTTTGTTGTTTTTGTTTTGGTTTTTTTTAGACACATTCTCTCTCGGTTGCATGGGCTAGAGTGCAGTGGTGCAATCATAGCTCATGGCAACCTCAAACTTCTGGGCTTAAGCGATCCTCCTGCTTCAGCCTCCCATGTAGCTGGGACTACATGCATGCACCACCACACCCTGCTAATTTTTCTCTTAATTATTTTTTGTAAAGATGGGGTTTTCCTCTTGGTCAAGCTGGTCTCAAACTCCTGGTCTCAAGTGATCCTCCTGGTTGGGCCTTGCAAAGTGCTGGGATTACAGTCATGAGCCACCTCATCTAGCCTTGGAGGACATTTTCATTGCTTTCTAGTTTGGGCAGTTATGGGTACAGTTGGTATAAAGATTCATGCTCAGGTTTTTCTGTGGACATAAGTTTCAACGCATTTGGGTAAGTACCGAGGAGCTCAATGTGATTGCTAGATCATATGGTAGTAGTATGTTTGGTTTTGTAAGGACCTACCAAGCTGTCTTCCGAAGCGGCTGTACCATTTTCCATTCCTACCAGCAATGAATGAGAGTGCCTGTTGCTTCACATCCTTGCCAGTAATTGGTGTTACCAGTGTTTTTAATTTTTGGCATTCTAGTAGGTGTGTTATGGTATTTCACTGCTTTAATTTGCAGTTCCCTCATGACATACGATGTTGATCATCTTTTCATACGCTTATTTTGCCATCTGTATATCTTTTCTGGTGATGTGTCTATGAGGTCGTTTGCCCATTTTTGCCCAACATTTTTTTCTCTCTTTCCTCTTCCTTTGACTATTTGTCTGATTTTGGTTCTTGCACGCTGACATCTCTTTCACAGAGTGGCTGATCAGGCAGTTAATTATTTATTTTATTTACTTTCTAAATATTATTATACCAGTAAAGTCCATTTATTGTAGATTTATGGAAACAAATTATGAAGAAGAAACTAAAATTACCCATAATACCATCAAGTGGATAGGAGATAATAGTTTCATAAATAAACAGTATTTTACTGAATCTAAGATAGTGCTGATTTTAGATAGATCCTAATTTCAAAATGTATACATTAGAATCAGTGAAATGTGGTCTATGTATGTACATAATTGGAATCACAAAATTCCGTAAGAATGCCCCAATTCCAAAAAAAATACAACTTTTTTATACTCCCACTATTTTTCCTAGCATTAGCTTAAGTAATTTCCCAAGATATTACATATATTTTTAAAAAAATAGCCGGGCGCGGTGGCTCACGCCTGTAATCCTAGCACTCTGGGAGGCCGAGGCGGGTGGATCACTCAAGGTCAGGAGTTCGAAACCAGCCTGAGCAAGAGTGAGACCCCGTCTCTACTATAAATAGAAAGAAAGAAATTAATTGGCCAACTAAAGATATATATAGAAAAAATGAGCCGTTCATGGTGGCGCATGCCTGTAGTCCCAGCTACTTGGGAGGCTGAGGCAGGAGGATCGCTTGAGCCCAGGAGTTTGAGGTTGCTGTGAGCTAGGCTGACGCCATGGCACTCTAGCCCGGGCAACCGCGTTCGACTCTGTCTAAAAAAAAAAAAAAAAAAAATATGTTTAGTGACTGCATTTCTTACATTGTAATAATTTAACATTTGTGTTTTTTCCATTTTTTCCCTATTTTAAATTACATTGAAATGAATGTTATTATATATAAATCTTATGTAATCCTGAATTATTTCCTTAGGATAGATTCTAGAACTGCAGACACTGAATCAAACGGTACAAATTTTTTTTTTTTTGAGACAGAGTCTCTCTCTGTTGCCGGGGCTAGAGTGCCGTGGCGTCAGCCTAGCTCACAGCAACCTCAAACTCCTGGGCTCAAGTGATCCTTCTGCCTCAGCCTCCCAAGTAGCTGGGACTACAGGCATGCGCCACCATGCCCGGCCAATTTTTTTATATATATATTTTTAGTTGTCCAGCTAATTTCTATTTTTTTTAGTAGAGATGGGGTCTCGCTCTTGTTCAGGCTGATCTCAAACTCCCAAGCTCAAACAATCCGCCAGCCTCGGCCTCCCAGAGTGCTAGGATTACAGGCGTGAGCCACCGCGCCTAGCCAGGGTATAAATTTTTAAAATGTTCCTCATAATATTGCCAAACTGTTTTTCAGGAAATGTCTTCCAATTTATAGTCCCATTGGCTATATATAAAACCCCAGTTGAAATTGTATAATTCTCACACTTTAATAGTTTTTCCTTCTTTCTTTTTCTCCTTTCTCCCTCCCTGTATTTCTCCCTCTTTCTCTCCCTCTCTTCCTTCCTTTCATTTAAAATAAAGCCCCCTTTTAATTAGGCTTTATTTTTTTAGAGCAGTTTTAGGTTCACAGTATGTATGTAGCTTTTTTTTTTTCTTTTTTTGAGACAGAGTCTCACTCTGTTGCCCGGGCTAGAGTGCCGTGACATCAGCCCAGCTCACAGCAACCTCAAACTCCTGGGCTCACGCGATCCTTCTGCCTCAGCCTCCCGAGTAGCTGGGACTACAGGCATGCGCTAGCATGCCCGGCTGGTTTTTTTTTCCCTATATATTTTTAGTTGGCCAATTAAAGTCTTTCTATTTTTAGTAGAGATGGGAGGGGAAGGTCTCACTCTTGCTCAGGCTGGTTTCGAACTCCTGACCTTGAGCAATCCGCCTGCCTCGGCCTCCCAGAGTGCTAGGATTATAGGCGTGAGCCGCTGCGCCCGGCCTGTATGTAGCTATTTTTCCAGATTGGTTTCTTTCACTTAGTCATGTGCATTTAAGCCTCCTCCGTGTCTCTTCATGGCTTGAGGGCTCATTTCTTCTTAGCACTGAATAATATTACATTGTCATAATTTTATATAACATAATAAATACTTTAAATTCGATAACTTGATTTAACATAATTTTTTTAGCTTGCTTTTATTTTCTTTATTTAGTCTTTATTTCCTTTCCTTTATTTATTAGGCAGGTCATCAAAATTTGCACTATTAGCAATTTCATTTTCAATTGAGATAACTAAAAGCAACATCAGTCACTCTTAACAAATGCAAGATCACAAATACATTTTGGTAATTTTTAATTGTAAGAAAGACAAAAATGTTCCTGGAGCTGTATTTGTGAGATGTGACAGCATTGGGAAAATTTTCTGATAAATTATTTTGAAACATAAATTTTAGCAAATCTAGAGATGATTCTCACAGGATGAATTTTCTAAAAAAAGATTTAACTCTTCATATAAATCAGTTTGTATAAATCTGAATTTTATTTTAAATGTAAATTTTATGCACTGGCATTTTAAGGTTTTTTTTCTGGCATTTCCTCTAACTTGCAGAGGTTGTTTGGAATTGTCTTCATGATTTTTATATAATTTAAAACACCTGTTAATGCATTTTATAATTGCATCTTCAATTACAAGGAAAATTTAATTTTAAAATTGTCCTCATTAATAATTGATCCATTTGAAGCTTCTTATAAAAATGGTGTTCTTTTCTGTTGAATGCAATGACCTTTAAATTTAATCTCCAAGCCTGTGGATATTTGCTTTGCAAGGTACCAATAGTTAAAAAAACCAGAGATTGCACACTCCGAGCATTCTGTAATAATAGCTTCCTGATATGCTTTATTGCAATGCCCATGTGTATGCTTTTCTTTTGTAATAATTTACTGACAAAATTTACTGCCTGATCACCCGTGGTTCCTGTCCCAGCACCCAGGCCAGAGAGTTGACATTTGTGCAGACGCTGCAGGGATGGGCTCTGGACACAGAGCCAAACTGCCTCTCACCCGGGGAACTGATGCTGCCCCCTGGCTACGAAGCCTCTCCTTTTTATTGTGACTTCAGCCACTGCCACTCCCACCACCGTGGCTACCACTGTCGTCACCACCAATCAAGGACCAGGTCCTGACCAGCCGCCTGGCCGTTGCTCAGTGCCGGGGCCCCTGGCATATCTCCACTGCTCACGGGCATGTTCCATTGTCCCATCAGATGTCACTTCAAGGATAAAATTAGGAATTTCGAGATGATACAACAAAGCATTAAACCAAACATGGTGCTAAGTGAAAGAAGCTGGTCACAAAAGACCACATATGATTCCATTCACATGAAACCGAGTCCCACACCCGCGAAGTCAGCCCTGGCTTCCACTTGCCCACTTCCCAAGTTGGTGCCACCTCCCACCAGTAGCACCAAGGGCTATTGGGAGATGGCAGACGTCTTTTACCCTGTGTGCCCCCAACCAGTGTCACCCAAGGCAGTCACCCCACCTCCTCCATAGGCTCCTCTGTGTGTTAGGAAGTCCTCCAGGAGTGGCTCTGACTATCTCCTCTATGGGCTTTTGAGATTATTGCTCCACAAAGCCAATGGGCCCTTCCAATCCAATGGGCCCTTCAGATTAGTATGCTCTCTTGCTTCCTGTTTTGCCAGATAAAAGACTGACATCCTCACGTAAATGGTACCACCCTCTCTCTCCACCTGTACGCTCTCACTTCTCCTCCCTGCTGGTGGCAGTGTCTGGAAGGTCGAGGTGCAGACAACTCCAAAGAGATCACATTCTAGCAATGCAAGGGTGACAGTCTAAAGAGTGCAAAAGAAGACATGTTTGGATTATGTGTTGTTCTGTTCTTAAACTGTAATAGTCCAAACAGAAAAGTAAGGCTGGCCAGAAAACAAATCATTGTTCAAATTTTCCTGCATATTCTGGGTAGAATTTGCATCTGTGGTCATCTTCAATGAAGCCCAGTGACAGCCTTGGAGTCACTGGAAGCCAGTGTTCACAAGCATGCCAGTGGATGACACAGTGTCCTGAGTAAAGATGCAAGCAGCGTGAAATAAATGGTATCAGGGAACTGCAGAGACAAGATCTGTAATCTTTCAATACACACACATTCTGCAGAGCCATAGCATGTGAATATTAACAGTGCTGCTACCTTTCTCTCGTGATGGAAGGTGTGAAAGTAGTCAGGAAGAAAGCATTTGACAGGCTGGGCTCGATGGCTCACACCTGTAATCCTAGCACTCTGGGAGGCCGAGGCGAGAGGATTGCTTGAGCTCAGGAGTTCGAGACCAGCCAAGGGCAAAGGTGAGACCCTGTCTCTACTAAAAATAGAAAAATTAGCCGAGTGTTGCGTTGTGCACCTGTAGTCCCAGCTACTCAGGAGACTGAGGCAGGGGGATCGCTTGAGCCCAGGAGTTGGAGGTTGCAGTGAGCTACAATGGTGCCATGGCACTCTATCCGGGGCAACAGAGCTAGACTGTCTCAAAAAAAAAAAAAAAAAAAAAAAGATGGCATCTGACAAGAAAGAACACAAGAGATGATTCCTAAACAAAAGGAGATGGTGCTTGGACACTAAGAAGAATTTTCACATGCAGTGGTGACTGGACAAGAGACACATACTTCAGTCTCTCTTTTTTAGCCATTTTTCTAAATCTTCATCAGTAATTCGCCGTATAGATCCGGTTATTTATATAAACAAGGAACTTGCAAAAAATATTTTTGTAAAACTCGCAGGTAGTAGGAGTACCTCTAATCTCCCCCACGAGCTCGTAAACTTCCTGATGTGTCTGTTTTATGTACTATGTATTCCTAGTGCCTTGTTGAATTGAACTGACTGTTCTACGCATACGAAAACTGGTGAAATCAATGGGCCTGTCTAAATGATGTGTTGTACAAAGATTGTTTGAAAATAATTGGGACTTGGAAATTATTTTGTAAAATAGAGATTTCTATGTTGGTTTTTGACATAAGCCCTATTGGAATCATTTAGCTTTTCTGAGATTTGGTTAATAGTTTACAACTGCCGTGCTTAGGCACTTTTACACACATTATTTCAATTCACCATTCTGCTGATCATTACACCAACTGCATTTACGGCGGGGTAAACAGACATCACATCTGGGTGTTACATTAGCAGAGCAAGCATGAAAACATGGCACTTGAGTTTCTGGAGCATTCGTGGCCTGCGTCTGAGAGCTGCAGTGTTCCCTCCACCCTCACTCCCCACTTGCCTCTACATTTTATGCTACAGTGTTTTATTATAAATCCTTCCCATTAGTCCGACCAGCTGACTGGTTGTAACTGCTTTGAAATTGCCGTCTCTTTCACACAACAATTGACATCGTTCACCTGCGGATTATAATGGTGGCTATTCAGCTGCTCCTATGCTGCTATAGCTATTAATAGTAGTGTAAGCACAGATCTTCAGGCAGGGAAACAACATTTGTGACAATGTTACTGGCAGGTAAAGTACACGTCTCTGCAAAAATTGGTTGAGATTATGCTTGCAAATGAGTCCCAGCTGTCCTTTATAGACCGCAATTCATCACTTCTGGAAGACTCTCCATCTCTCTGCAGCCTTAGACTCCATGCAAATGTCTCCTCACCATAGTCAGAGCTGGGCAGCCATTTGAAAGGCTTAAATTGAGAGAGTGGATTTAGTTTCGGGTGGTCTGGAAGTTCCTGGCTCTTTAGGACATCCGTTGTTCAAGCATCATCAGGTAAATACTGCATTGTTGACTTGGCCGAAGCATCACTCTTAAGGACACGCTCATCCCACCGTGTGGGTAAGACGAGAAGACTGTGGGATGGGTGGTGTGTGCAAATGTCAGAGGAAAGTCTCTACTAATCCAGAAAAGCCTGGGCAAAACACTGACCATTCTATAATTCATGTCCTGTATTATAATTCATACCCAGACTTCTAGGTAAATTATATTTCAACTAGGATTTAGAAATTATTGCAGAGCATAAGTAGCAGACAGCTAAAGTAAATTCCATGATTATATATGAGCCACTATTTTTTGTTTTTCAATATTATTTGTCAAAAAAAGAAATGAAGTACTGATGCATGCTGCAACATAGGTGGACCTTGAAATTATGCTAAGTGAAATAAGACAATCGCAAAAGGCCATATATATCATATGATCCATTTCTTTCTTTTTTTTTTTTTTGAGACAGATGCTCACTCTTTTGCCCAGGCTAGAGTGCCTTGGCATCAGCCTAGCTCACAGCAACCTCAAACTCCTGGGTTCAAGCAATCCTCCTGCCTCAACCTCCCAAGTAGCTGGGACTACAGGCATGCGCCACCATGCCTGGCTATTTTTTTCTATATATTTTTAGTTGGCCAATTAATTTCTTTCTATTTTTTTAGTAGAGACGGGGTCTCGCTCTCGCTCAGGCTGGTCTTGAACTCCTAGACTCCAGCAATCGGCCCGCCTCAGCCTCCCAGAGTGCTGGGATTACAGGCATGAGCCACCGCGCCCGGCCCATATGATCCATTTCTATGAAAAGTCCAGAATAGGCAAATCTATATGGACAGAAAGTGGTTGCTGATTGCACAATCTCGTGAATGTATGAAAAAAACATTGAAGTGTACACTTGAAATGGGTAGATTGTATGATATGTGAATTATATCTCAATAAAGCTATAAAAATTTTTGTACTGAGGTTTAAAAGTATTAATGCTGTACTCACAAATCATAATTTGACTCTAAAAATCAGGAAAGTCTCAGTTCACAACTGGGTCATTTGGATCAATAACTTTAGGTTAAGGCTCTGTACACAGTACCGAACATCATCGTTAAAAAGGGCAAAGTTATAAATAGTCCGGTTCTCATGCTCCTGCTGCTCTGTAACATGACTACTGCTCTTCTTGGACATCTTGTCAAACTCTGAAGTGAGGATTAAAGAAAGCTGTTACGACCCTGGGGGAGGTGACACCATAGTGTGGCGTGCTCCCAGAGCCGGGAGCTTGTAAATCAAGCTGAAACTTGGTGAATCTGCAAGACTTATGGCTCACATAAAAATATGCTAACACCAAAACCAGCCTGAGCAAGAGTGAGACCCCGTCTCTACTATAAATAGAGAGAAAGAAATTAATTGGCCAAATAAAGATATATATAGAAAAAATGAGCCGGGCATGGTGGCACATGCCTGTAGTCCCAGCTACTCGGGAGGCTGAGGCAGAAGGATCGCTTGAGCCCAGGAGTTTTGAGGTTGCTGTGAGCTAGGCTGACGCCACGGCACTCTAGCCCGGGCAACAGAGTGAGACTCTGTCTCAAAAAAAAAATATGCTAACACAACTGTAAATTGATATGCCACCAACTTGAGCTCCGTCTCCTTACACAACACTGCTGAAACTGTCAGGCACAGGCTTTTGGGAGAATGAATGCAGGGTGTTAAATTCAAATAGAGTCTCCTGTGGCTTGACACAGCCCTTTTGGAGGCAGCACGAGATGGTCTCCAATCAGCTTGCAGAAGAGATCTGGAAAAGGTTCTCCAACACGTCTTCAGTCAAAACAGTGTAAAGAATTTGAAAAAGTTAATTCACAGAGTCCATAATAAAGCTGTGGGGATTTGGTGCCCTAAATTTAACTTCATTTAGCCCGTTAGAACAAGAACAAAGTACCTATTTACCTTCACTTACAAAAGCACAACCTGGCTTTAAAATCTTGGGAGCAGGGTCTTAAAAGATCACAGGCTGAGACTACTGCTTCACAAATGTCTTTCTCTATCACTCTTTTCTATTTTGTTTCTTGTGTGTCTCTACTGGAAATTGCAGCAGTTGCAATTGCTTCTTGAAATTCCTGGGGGTCCAACCATCTTTCTGGAATCTCCATTTTCTGGGCAAATTTTGCCTCCTAATCATAGGTCAGGAAGGTATGAGCTCTGTGAGTGGTTCAGAGCCAACATCCTCTGGTTTTTTTTTTTGTTTGTTTGTTTGTTTGTTTTTTCTGTTTTGCATTTCTGGCTCCCTTTGGGGGTCTCCTCTCTCTAGCGTGCCTTTGTTTCTCATCATGCTGCCAGCCTTCCCGGATGGCAATCAACAGCCATGTGCACATCAGCTCTCCCTAAACCAGAAAGGGCCTCCCTGGAACCTTCTGCCTATTTCCAGCATTTTCAACGATGACCTAAGGTTTATCTTTGTTCCTGCAATCCCTCTGCATTTTGAATTCATGACATACTATTTGATATTCTGCATTTCAAATTCTCACTTTCTATAGTTTAAAATGTTATGATCTTACATTGTGAATCACTAGACTGAGTTATTTAGTAGGACAGTCTGCTTTCTTTACATATTATTGCCGACTAGGAATTTAAGTGAGCTGTTTTTCACAGGTTCATGTGATGATTAGATTCTCACATTAACGTGTGAGGTGTGTCTCCCTCAAACCTTGTTACTATATCGGCACTTTACCCTTCTGATGTGAAAAAAAAGAAGCCTTTACTAATTATCACTTAGACTGCACACTGAAGTATTTATAAGACACGTGTTGTCTGAGATGTGCTCAAAATGCTCAGAAAGAGTTATATTGAGGAAATAGATGACATAAGATTGGGAAAATCTTGACAGTTGTTGAAACTGCATGATGGGCACACGGGAACTCATTATTCTCTTTACTGTTATATATGTTTGAAGGATTTTGTAATAACAAGTTAATTTGAAAAAAAACCAAACTTTCCTCCAAGGATAGCCCCAATTTATGGCCTGGAGAGAGTTTCCTGGCCCTAGCATGGGGGAGCCGGGGAGGTGGGACTCCAGCAGAGCCTGGCCGTCTTCTTGAGTTGAAGAAACAATTGAGAATTCCAAGTGATTAGGATGGCTAGAATCTGGAGGTCAGAATATCAGAGAAGAGAGAACTATATGGAGAGGAAAGAGTCATACAGAGATAGGAGAGTGTGTGTGCTCTTACGATCTGCAAAGGGTTCCCCTCAAGCCTTCAGCTGAATAATGAACAGTATATGGGTATAAGAGAATTATCTATAGCTGAGGAAAGAACCACTGAAAAGGAAGAAGCAGAACAATCCCCAAAGTTCACACTTACGGAACAGGGAGTGGCAGGGAGTATTTTATGTTCCCCAGCCAGAGTGGAAACACTTTGTGATACGCAGAGCATTGAGAAGAGTACTCAGCACGCTCATCAGGTATTGCCTCAGTAACCGGCCTGAATTAGCCTCACATTAGGCTGCTTTCTTTCCACCTAAAAAGTGCAAATGATCAAACTGTTTCTAAGTAACTTAACTGCATCCCAGAACAAAGCTCCAGAATATTTTGAGAAAAACAGAAATGTCTAGCATGTGACAAGGTGAAATTTATAATATCTAGCATCCAATAAAAAATTACTAGGCATGAAAAAAAATGAAAACATGACCCATAATGAGCAGAAAAATTAATATAAATAGGCCCAGAAATGAGATAGATGATAGAATTAATGGACAAGGACATTAAGAGAGTAATTGTAATTATATTGCATATGTTCAAGAAAGTAGAGAAAAGCATGATCATGTCAAAAAGAGACAGGGGAAATATAAAAAAGATCCAATTAAAATTTTTAGAAATGAAAAATTAATAGCCAAAATAAAAAATACACTTGATGAGATTAATAGCAGATGAGATTAACAGTGCACTTACCCAAATCTAGACGGTACCGCCTACTACACACCTAGGTTAGACAGTACAGCCTATGGCTCCTAGGCTACAACTCCTTACAGCATGTTACTATTCTGAATACTGTAGGCAACTGTAACACAATGCTAAGTATCTGTGTACCTAAACATACCTGAACAACATAGAAAAGGTACAGTAAAAATACAGTACAAAAGATAAAAATGGTGCACTGTTATAGGACACTTACCTTGAATGGAGTTTGCAGGACTGGAAGTTTCTCTGGGTGAATCAGTGAGTGGTGGGTGAATGTGAAGGCCTAGGATACTACCGTACACTGCTGTAGACTTTATAAACACAGTACACTTAGTCTACACTAAATTTATACATAAAATTTTCTCTCTTCAATAATAAATTAACCTTAGCTTACTGTAACTTTTTTACTTTATAAACTTTTTACATTTCTAAAAACTTTTTGACTCTTTTGTAATAACACAGCTTAAACACAAACACATTGTACAGCTGTACACAAATATTTTATTTCTTCATATCCTTATTCTATGAGCCTTTTTGTGTTTAAAATTTTCTTTTTACTTTTTAAACTTTGTTGTAAAAAACCAAGACATAAATACACACATTAGCTTAGGCCGCCACAAGGTCAGAATCATCAGTATCACTGTCTTCCACCTCCACATCTTGTCCCACTGGGGGTCTTCGGGGGCAATAACACGCATGGAGCTGTCATCTCTTATAATAACAATGCCTTCTTCTGGAATACCTCCTACAGGACCTGCCTGAGGTTGCTTTACAGTGCGCTTTCCATTTTAAATAAGTAGAAGGAGTACACTCTAAAATAATGATGGAAAATATAGTATCGTAAATATACATAAACCAGTAACATAGTTGATTACTATCATTATCAAGTATTATGTACTATACGTAATTGTAAGTGCTATACTTGTATACAACTGACGTGCAGTAGGTTTGTTTACACCAGCATACCACAAACATGTGAGCAAGGCATTGCACTACCACATTATGATGGCTACAACATCACTAAGCCATAAGAATTTTTCAGTTCCATTACAATCTTGTGGGACCACTGTCACATATGCGATTTGTCATTGGCAAAAAGTCTATGTGGCACATTCCTGTGTATTATTATTATTATTATTATTATTTTTTGAGACAGAGTCTCACTCTGTTGCCTGGGCTAGAGTGCTGTGGCGTTAGCCTAGCTCACAGCAACCTCAATCTCCTGGGCTGAAGCGATCCTTCTGCCTCAGCCTCCCAAGTGGCTGGGACTACAGGCATGCGCCACCATGCCCGGCTAATTTTTTCTATATATATTTAGTTGGCCAATTAATTTCTTTCTATTATTAGTAGAGACGGGGTCTCACTCTTGCTCAGGCTGGTTTTGAACTCCTGACCTTGAGCAATCCGCCCGCCTTGGCCTCCCAGAGTGCTAGGATTACAGGCGTGAGCCACCGCGCCCGGCCACTTTTGAGGATATTTCTATAGGATGAATTTCTAAAGGCGGAATGGCTACATCAAAGCATTTATGCAGTTAAAATTTTCATAGACATTACCACTACCAAATTGCTCTCTTACCCATCGTATTTAAGAGATTTTTTTCCAACATATTCTCCAACATATGATATTATCAACTGTTTCTTTTTTGACAACCTAATAGGCATAAAAATACTTATTTTAATTTATATTTCATCAAATATTAATTAAGCTCACTATTACAGTTTTGATTCTACCTCTCCATAAAGCTCTATTAGTGTTGCATCTTAATTCTAGTCTCCCGCTGATGTTTCTGCCAGCTTGATCTATCATTATCACACTAAAGACAGATACTTTGAGATATCTACCATCCCCAGAATTGTAGAGAAAAAACTGAAGCCTAGAGAAGTCAAGTGATGCACTCAAATTGATACTTAATGAAACTGAGGAGGGTCAGTGCAGTTACTCTTAGTAGTTACTATTTACTGCCCTCAGAAGATACTATACTTTTATTTCTTTTTATGTCCCTCTCTTATATCTAGCAAAATGTAGTAAGTATTAAATAATTACTTATTAAATAAATGAATTGAATAAAAATAAGCTCTTCTATTCTCTAGTGATAAGATATGTATTAGTAGATGTCTTCGGTGATTACAATATTAAAACCAGAAAGATAATACTAGGTTTTTATTTCCTATAATATGATTCAAACCATATTTGTGTTCATGCAGAAAAGAAAGATGCACACAAAATGTCCAACAGAACCAAGGAGGTAAATAAAAATCACACAATTGTGCCACATTTTATTTAAGAATAAAACCTTCAAATGTCATTCCTACCTGAGTGAGGACCAGGGTCCAGTACCACAGGGAGAATAATTGGACTCGAAGCACCTGGTTAAATTATTTAAAGCAAGAAATTATCATTCTCAGAGGGATTTTTCCAGAAGGAAAATCAGGAGAATAAAGTAGAGGTAAGGAATCTAGGTATGAGAGAAGGTAGGTAGTTGGACTCCAGGGGAACATCTGGGAATTGGTCATAAGAACCTCCTTCCTTTTTTCTTCCCATTCCCTCATGTAATCCACCAACCACACCATCTTCCCCTGTTCTGTAATGTTCCACCACTGACGCCACTCCCCTCTTTCTAGGAGGATACCAGTTGTATTAGTTTTTATTGCTGTGTAACAAATACCACAAAGGTAAAACAATACCCATTTATTACCTCACAGTTCTATAGGTCCAAAGTTGGCATGGAACACCTGGATTTCTTGCTTAGCATCTTACAAGGCTGAAATCAAAGCATCAGACAGAGTTGTGTTCTCAGGTGGATCTTAGAGTCTTCTTCCAAACTCAATCAGGTTGTAGGCAGAAAGCAGTTCCTTGTGGGTGTAGGACTGAGGTCCCCATTTTCTTGCTGGCTGTTGGCCGGGACTCAGTCTTAGCTCCTAGAGGCTGCCCTCAGGTTATAGCTATTTGACCCTCTCAGAACATGGCAGCCTGCTCCTTCAAAGCCAGCAGGAGCATCTCTCTCCAGCTTACCATGACAGCAATATATGTAACAGAAGAGACAGAGTGAGTACCCCATCCCCTTTGTCATATCATGTAAAAAAAATGATGGGAGCAACTATAGCATCATATTCACAGTTTCCACCCACACTGAAGAAGAGAGGATTATACAAAGCATGAACTCCAGGGTGTGGGAATCTTGGAGGCCATCTTAGAATACAGCCTGCCACATGAATACACAAGATAAAGCTGAAAGTGACTCTGATAAAATACACCCACATAAAACAGATGACTTGTAGACATGAAAAAAGATGCTCAGCCTCGTTAGCAGCCTAGGAAATGGGAGTAATAACAGTAACACGATACCTTGGAAAGGTTTTAAACATGGGAGGAAAACTTCGAGTTAGGTCAAAAAACTTTGAGTGTATTTTGTTGGTTTAAAAATGATAATCTCCAGTATATCTTGAAACATAAATAATTGAGATTTCGGATTTTTCAAAACACCAAATAATGTTATTGCATTGACATAAATATCAGAATTTAGTTACTTAAAAATCATCCATTATATCAAAATACCAGAATACTAACTAACAACCAGTATTACAAAAAGTAAATGTCTCTTGGACTTGGGGAAATAAATCAACATCAATTTTTATAAATAATTCTCCTATGGAAAGGGCTACATAAACATTCAGTAAGCTTTTTTTCAGTAAGCTCATTTTCTAAATATATAGGCTTTTTTATACACATGAAAACTCTGCCCTATTATTTAGTCAGCTCACATTCTTTCACAATTGATAATATAGTATTTCTTCTTTTTTTGTACTCTTCCACATTCCATTAAATCTATTCTCTCACTCTCTTCTCTTTGGTTTTTAATGAAGTCAATATTTCCCCTTTCCAGTTAATTTTTCTAAATAGAATTTCACTGATGCTGAAACACGCACTGCCTGCTGTTACCCACAGGCAAAATCCTTGCCACCCAGGGGAAATGAATGAATTGAATATTTCAACCAAAAACACAAACAGTTTAACTTGTGACACATTCTGATTTTGGATTACTAATTCATTGGGTCTGATATATCCTTGAGAGGCTGAGTTGAATTTAGTGACTTAACCCTGTTGCCCAATGTACAGTAAAAATTTGATGGTAGCTCTACCATCAGTGTAAGAACTTCCAAAGATTGTTCCTTTATTTCCTTTCCCTTGAATTATGTCTTACTGATCAGGAGGCATAAAAGCACCCACTATTCTTTTTATATTTTATTTTATTTTAAATTTTTATTATTTAAAATTTCAAACATCAGACACAGCTGTGGCAATAGTATTACAAACCAAATGTACCATTTCACTATCTGACTTCAACAACTACTAATATATAACAGGCTTGTTTCATTTATATTCTTATTTATTACTGCTTCAATTGTTTTAAAGCAAATGATATCATATCACTTCATATCGTAGAGATATTTCAGCATGTGTCTCTTAAAACTGAGATTCTCTTTAGAAGGCATAAATATATAATCATGCCTAATAAATTAACAATAATTTCTTATACCATCAGATATCCATACAGTGTCCAGATATCCCTAGTTGTCTTATAATTTTTCTTTTACCTACATTCCACTTTATTATAAAGTATACAACACAGGAACACCCAAATGGAAGAAATGCCTAAGGCAAGTATGGGGGGTGGGTGGCACAGAGCCTCCATGCCCACTCCAGGTGCTCCACCATCGCAGCACATCAGTATATATACAAATAGGCCATACTTCTTCACCTCATTTATCTTGCTATAATGAAAACAGGAAAACCTGCAGAAAAAAAGTGTTCACCAACATGGAAGCTCTTATAAATTTTTAAAAGGGATTATCCATCTAAATCAGGAGCCAAATAAGGTTCTTACATTGAGATGGTATAAACATTCCTTTTAAGGCTTCCTCCCTCTGTTTTTGCTTCTTGCCTTTCTTTTCATTGTTGTTGTTGAAGAAACAAGGTAATTTATCCGGTAAAGTTTTTTAAAGTTTATTTTGCTAATTACATTTCTGTAATGTCATTTATTGAGTTTCTTCATCACCTGTATTCCCATAAATTGATAGCTAAATCTAGATGCCTGATCAGATTCAGAATTTTTTTTTCTTTTCTGGGCAAGTTTCCTTTACGAGTAATATTGCATACTCCTGTCGGAATGCACAGGGCTGTCTCTCTTTCTTGATGTTTTTAATTATTGATGAGTATGACTTAGACCTATTAATTTATTAGGAGATTGCAAAACAGTAATAATCGTCATTTCTTCTTCATTTATTAGCTAGAACACTTCTATAAAGGGAAATTGCCCCTTATCAATTATTTGGTTGCCATGAAGTACAGTCATGTAAAAGTGAAGAAGAAATGCTTGATTCTTTCTCTTTAGGAGTCTTTAAAAAAATAAATAAATAAAATGAATCACCAACAATCAATGAGGAGTTGTTTTTAGTACTACTATAAACCCACAGATTTACACATATTTGATGGGATTCGACCCATTGCCGTTTTTGTCTTAACCAATGTGAAGATTATTTCATCTTTGACCAGTGGGAGCTTATTCAGGTTGTTCCCTGAGTTCTTTTGACATGACCTAGGTAGTCTTTGATAGCTACCTTGCTTTCTGATATATTAGAGGATGCTCCAGGTTCATTTTGTATATTCCTTTTTGCCCCATACCTAGAGTCAGACATTTCTCCAAGAAACACAAGCTCATTTTAATGGTAGTAATAGAAACCACAATCTGGGTACTAAGGGTGGACTTTGCTATCAGGTTGGTCTTTGATTTTATGCATCTTCAGTATAGAGCTAATATAAGGTTTTAAAGATAAAATACATCATTGGGTCACACTGATAATTCCAGTTAAGATTCAGGTCCACAGAGGTTTTTTCTAACAGCAGCATTATTGAGATATAATTTGCATACCATAAAAGTCACTCTTTTAAGTGTAAAATCCAATGGTTTTCAGTACATTCTCAGAGTTGTGCAACCATCACTACAATCAATTTTGGAACATTTTCATCACCACCAGAAGAAGAAGTGCTGTACCCTTTAGCTATTACCTGCCCCCCCCCAAGTCTCTACATTTCCCTCTCCCTCACCAGCCCTAACCAACACTAGTCTACTTTCTGCCTCTACAGATTTGCCCAATCTGGATATTTCATATAAATGGAGTCACACTATGTGTAATCTTTTGTGTCTGGCTTCTTTCACCATCATGTTTTCAAGGTTCATCCATGTTGTAGTATTTATTAGTATTTCAATCCTTTCTGGCTGAACAACTATGCCATATATATTTTATTAGCTCATTCATCAATTTATGAATATTCAGGTTGTTCTGATGTCAGTCTACTATTGGCTATTGTGAATAATGCTGCTATGAACTGTTATGTACAAGTTTTTGTGTGGACATATGTTTTCATTTCTCTTGTATTTATCAGAGAAGTAGAATTGCTGGGTCAAATGGTATCTCTACATTTAACTTTTTGAGGCACTGCCACATGGTTCTTTGAAAGTGACTGTACCAATTTACATTCCTAATAGCAGCGTGTGAGGTTCTGATTTGTCCATATTTGTGGTAACATTTGTTACTGTCTGACTTTTTTATTACAGCTATCCTGATGGATGTTAAATGGTATCTAATTGTCATTTTCACTTGCATTTCCCTGATGACTAATGATACTGAGCATCTTTTCATGTGTTTATTGGCCATTTGTATCCTCCTTTGGATAATATGAATATGTCTATTCATATGCTTTGACTATTGTGTAAATTGGGTTGTCTTTTCATAATTGAATTGTAAAAGTTTTTTAAAATATATTTTAGATATAAGTTCCTTATACATGAATTTCTTAAATCATATTTTCTCTTATTCTGTAGACTGTTACACAATCTGAACTCAATCTACAGTTTCAGCTTTGTCTCCTGCCTCTTACCACAAAGAACTCTGTAGTGTAGCATGTCTTACTTCCTGGTTCTCTATTAAAATCCCTAAATTTTTACTAAAATTTCCTTTCTCCCTCATAAACTCTAGTTAAACTTTCAGGACAAAGAAGTTGTCCTCATGTAACCTCAAGAAGATGACAACTCAATTATTTTTTCATATATGTATCCACTGTAATATTTAACCTGGCTTTACACACTGTTGACATAAGCAGAACTTAATTAATTATGAAATATCCTGCATGCCATTGACTCTAAAGGCAACAGAAGTTCAGAAAAAGTGGAAATAAATTTGGCCTATAGAAGTCAGAGAAAATATCTTCCCAGAGAGTGCAGAACTTGAATTAGAATTGTATATAATTAAAAGGTTATCTCTTTTTAAATATATTTATATATTCCAATGGCAGTTAAAACATATCCTCCTGCCAACCCCATTCAGAATTTAACCTATTTTCTAAGGTACAGCCCTTAGGAAGAATAAGTACAACTCATCCATAGCTTCTCTCTACATATGAAAACTATTATTAAATTACTTTCAGCCAATGTTTTTATTCCAAGCTAGGTTCAGCTTATTTTTCCAATTCTCACTCATGGTCTTAAAAGAGCCTACTAGGACCTTCCTTATCTGATTCTACAACACTTACTTAGCCTAGGAATGCTGGATTATTATTATATTTATTTCATAGCTAAAAATGGCCATCTAAGTGAACCTTGCCAGTTTATAAGTGAGATAAAGCATAGCATGACAGACCTTGGGATGAGTTATCAGATTTGTCAGACTTTCCAGAATCTTATCTCTTTTATTTCCCTTTTTTAAATAACCACTGTTCATTAAGACTTACCCAATACTGCAATTCTGCATTTACATCAGCAAAATCTTTTAGGATCCTAATATGCAATTTTTATGACTGAAGAAATGTGCTAAATTTCAGCACCAAGGTTTGCTCTCCCACATCTAAGCTTGCTTGAATTTCAAATCTCCCTTAACTGTGCTTGCTCTGCTTTTGTCTGTTTGAAGTTAATTTCTGCAGAGTGAAAAAACAAAGAGAGCCCACAGTTAGTGGGAAAAGCAGTGGAAAGAGCAGGCACTTGAGATCTGAGAAAGTGGGTTTGCTTTATTTCTTAGTTCAGCCAGACCCATGGTGTGTTACTTTAGGCAAAGCTCACGATCAATATCGACCCCATTTCCTCATGTGCATAAAGAAGCAAGAATTGGCAACTCTTGGATCCTTCCTTCATGTTTGCCCTCGGTACATATACTTCCCACTGTCGTTCCTAGAAAATTTTCCATAAGAATATATACACATATAAATTCAGAATGTGTGTGTGTGTGTGTGTGTGTGTGTGTGGATAGATAGATACAGATATAGATGGTTATCCAGTTGAGTCATATCTCTTTTAATATCCAAGTGACTATAAGCCACCATCCTCTTTTGGTGAAGACAATTCTTTTGTAAGGTTTTTCTTTGCCCAACATACTCATAAATCCTATGAATCAGTCATTTTCTTCACTCAGGTGGTCATCTACCTAGAAATCTCAGAGACTCTCTTGCAAGAAGTTCTCTAAAATTGCTGACCTTTGCATAATTTAGATACCCTCACCATGGTTGCACACTACTACCACCAAAACCCACACCAGTTCTGACCTGCAATGAATGGAGCTTGGAAGTTGCCACTCTTTCCTAACAACAGGTAAACAGCTGAACAATCTGAAAAATCAACAGCTCCTCTTACATTCATAAGACAAGTGAGGTCACAGGGCAAATTTCTGGCCCCAAAATTGGAGTAACAGGCAAATAATGAGAATTACAACTTACCCGAGCAGAAGCCTCCATGGAAACCAGTGCCAGGGCAGGAAAATATAAACGATAATTGAAAACTTGCTGGAGGCTCAGTGTAGACAAATCTGAGAGTTAAAAGGTTTAGAGGGAGCCAGTTCTCAGTGGGAGGTGGGTCTACAATTTTGTGAGTTTTAACTCCTGAAGCTCTACCAGGTTCTCACAGTGAAGGTCAGAGAAAAATCCCCACGTGCTTTTGGCAGGGAGAAGAAAAAAGGAAATATTTTAAAATAGCCAGAACATTCTTCTTAACAAGATCTGCTATAAGGAGAAACTATTTACCCAGAGCCTAACCTGTCAGGGTTTTATCAGAACTTACAGACCTAGGTGTTTTGGGAAATAACTGATTCCAGCCCCCTACAGCCATCCTGCCCCACCTAAGGAGTGGGTGTGGGGGAGACTCTTAAAAAACTGAGACCTAACCACAGGGCTGTAGAACACTTCTTTGCCCCCACATCTTACCACTATCTTACTAGGGGCCTATTTACAGCAGTTCCTTATACTCAGTAACCTGTCCAGCTATCAAGGGAGACTTTTAGAAAAACTGCCAATCTATACAACACGGCAATGGTGGATGCATATCATTACACATTTGTCCAAACCCATAGAATGCACAACACCAAGAGTGAACCCTGATGTTGTTATCAAAACCACAGGGGGGATTCAGCCTATGTCTGTTTGCTTGCTGCAGAAAGATTCAATTATTGAGACAACAAGGATTGTTAAGGAAGAAAGGAATTTTTTAATATGGAAGATGTCTTTCTGTCTTTTCAGGAGAGCAAGAAAAGCTACCTCAAATCCATCTCTCTACGAAATGTACATCATGGGCTTAGGGGGCCCAAGGAGGGGCCACGTGCCTTGGGGCAGGTTGTAGTGTAACTAACAAAGAGCTATCATTCAGGAAGTCTGCCCATGGACCTTTAGAAGCTCATCTCCCTTGTCTTGCAGAAAATCCATCATTTCTGGGAAACAACTCAACAGATCAGGTAGTTAATTAAAGGAGAGGATTATAAAAAAAATATATGGGTCATTGGCAAAACATATATGGGTCATGAAGCTGGTTACCATGTAAACTGTGGACTTTGGGTGATAATGTGTCAATGTGAAGGTTCATCAGCTGTAATGAATTTGCCACTCTGGTGGGGGATGGTAGTAATGGGGAGGCCATGCATATGTGGAAGCATGGACTGCATGGAAAATCTTGGTACCTTCCACTCAGTTTTGCTGTGAATCTTAAAGTGTTCTAAAAAATAAACCCTATTTTTAAAAAGTGGAAGCAAAGAAGCATACAACTTGGGCAATGTAAAAGAAGCTGTGGCTTCTGTGTTGTGCCACAGTCACCAGAAGTCGAAGGAAAGATTTGTACTCTCACAGCTGTAGACATACAGGAAATGGCCCCTCAAAGGGCAGTAAGGCCCCTTTTCTCTCTTTATCTTGTATGTACACAAAAATCAAAACTGTCTGAGGACTGGTGCTTCTGCTCCCTGTTAATAATGCCTTCACATCACACACACACACCCCCCTCACAATGTGTCTCTAAGCTAATAACAGGCACAAGAAAATTAGGTGTCTCAGAGAGCAGAGGAACCTCCTCCTTCCTTTTGCCCATATTTATTTTTTTAACAGCTTTATTGAGATATAGCTGACACACAATAAACTGAGCATAATTAAAATGTGTAACTTGATATTTTGACTTATGTACATACCTGTGGAGCCATGAATCCAATTAAGATAGAAAACAGATTCATCATCACCAGACGTTTTTTTTTTTTTTTTCCCAGCACTTTTAATCCTTTCCCTTTCTCAGCCACCCCTATGTCTTTCCCCAGACAACCACTGACCTGTTTGCTGTCACTCTGGTTTTCATTCTCTAGAATTTTGTGTAAACTGAATCATATAATATGTATTACTCTGACTTCTTTCACTGAGCATGATTATTTTGAGATTCATTCATGTTGTTGTTCTTATCAATAGTTTATTCCTTTTTGTCCAAGAGTAGTATTCTATTAATATGGATTACCACTCCTTGTTGACTCAGTTCATACCATCAGATGACATTTGGGTTGCTTACAGTTTTGGGCTATTATAAATAAAACTGTCTTCATATACAGACATACGCATTCATTTCTCTTAGGTAAATACCTAGGAGTGAATAAGTCGGATCATGCAGCAGGTATGTATTTCACTTTTTAAGAAACTACCAAACTATTTTTCAAAGTGGTTGCACCATTGTACATTCTCAATAGCAGATCATTGCAACCAAGTTCAAGCTCATACCACTAGCCACAGAACAGCCATTAAGTCAAGAGGCAAGGTATTGGGGCAAGGAAAGTGACTTTTATTTAGAAAGCCAGCAAACTGAAAAGATGGCAGACTAATGTTTCAAAGAACCATCTTAACTTAGTATGAACTTTAGGTTCCTTTTTGTCTTAAGGGAAGGGGAAAGCAGGTTGGGTTGCAAGAGGTAACCAAGGATTGCAGACATCTGGCCATAAGTGAGAGACTGAGGAGGTTGTAAAACTTCTTTGCTCTTGGTCAGTTAACTCTGGAGGACAAAAGTCGGGATGCTCCTAAAACATCTTTAATATAGCATGGTTACTTGTGTGTATACCTTTCTTAGCTCCCAGGAGTTAGTTTGGAAAAGAAATTGTTGTCACCTTTCTTCTAGCCTATACACAGAGCTCAGGAGAAGCTTTTAACCTAAAGATTACTGCAGGGTATCAGAAGCAAATGGAGCTAGTTATGCTAAGCCTTCCTTCCACTGTTAAATCATGAGAGTTCCAATTCCTCTAAATCATTGCCAATACTTTGATATGGTCAGTTTTTTAATTCTAGACATTCTAATAGGTAGGTATGTAGTGGTATCTCATTGTGGTTTTAATTTGAAATATTTAACATCATTAGTCATTGTTTCCCTAAAGACTAATAATGTTAAGTATCTTTTCTTCTGCTTATTTGTAACCATGTATCTGCATACCTTCTTTAATAAAGTGTCTGTTTAAATCCTTTGCTTATTCTTTGTTGGGTTGTTTTGTTATTTTGAGTTTTTATAGTTTTTTTTATCCTGATAAAAGATAGGAGTCCATTATCAGATACGTGATTTGCAAATAATTTCTCCCAATTTATGTCTTCTCTTTTCATTCAGTTAGCAGTATCTTTCCAAGAACAGAAGTTTTTAATCTTGTTAAATACAAATTATCAATTTTTTTCCTTTACGAATTATATCTTTTGGCATTGTACCTAAGAAAGTTTTGTCTAGTCATGGCCACACTAATTTTTTCACTACTTTTTTTTTGTTGTTGTTTTTTAGAATTTTTAGTGCATCATGCTTTACTTTTAGGTCTTACTTTTAGGTCAATAATTCCATTTGAATTAATTTTTATACATAGTAACCCTTTGTTTATTGTTCATATATAGAAATACAATTGAGTTTTTACAAACTGATCTTTTATACTGTAACCATGCTAACTTCACTTATTGGTTCTGGTAGCTTCATTATAGATTCCATAGAATTTTCTTCATAGATAATCATACTGCCTGCAAATAAATCAGTTTTATTTCTTCCTGTCCTTCCTATGGATGCCTTTCATTTCTCTATCTTATTACACAGGCTAAATATACAATGTGAATAGAAATAATGAGAGAAGTCTCTGGCCATACCACCCTGAATGTGCCTAATCTTGCCTGATCTTGGAAGCTAGGCAGGATCAGGCCTGGTTAGTACTCGGATGGGAGAAATGGGAAGAGTGAAAAATTTTTGCTTGTACCTGATCTTAGGGAGGAAAAACACTCAGTCTTTCAACAGTAATATGTTATTGGTGGATTTTTCATAAATACCCTTTATCATGTTAAGGAAGTTTTCTGCTATTCCTAGTTTGCTGAAAATTTCTCTCAGAAATAGATGATTAATTTTTAAAGGACTTTTTTATACATCTATTGAGATGGTCACATTATTATTCTAACTTAGTCTGTTTTATGGTGAAATATGTCACTTTTTTTAAATATTAAGCCTACCTGCATTCCTGGGATGAATGCCACATGGTCAAGATGTATTATGTTTTTTGTATATTGTTGGATTTGCTTTGCTAAAATTTTGTTGATATTTTTAGTTTCTGTGTTTCAGAAAGATATTGACCTGAATTTTTTGTTTTCTTCTACTGTATTTTTGTGGTTTTAGTATCAAAGTAATTATGGTCTCATAAAATAAATTAAGAAGATTTTGTTCTTCATAAGTTTTCTCTGAAAATTCATCAAAATTGGTATAATTTCTTATATGTTTGGTAGAAGTTTTCATTAAAGCCATCTGAGCCTATGATTACCCTTGGAGGGTTTTTAACAACGATTTCAAGTTCCTTACTATATTTGTGCAATTTGAGATTTCTATTCTTCTTGAGTGAGTTTTGGTGATTTGAATATTTCAGCAATTTATTCTTTAATCATTGAATATAATTGTCACAAAGCTATCTGTAGTGATGTTATCTTTCTCATTCCTGATACAGCCAATTTGTTTCTTCTTTCCTTTTTTTTTTATAAGTCATCTGGCTGGAGGTTTGTATTAGTTTTCTAGGGCTGCCAGAACAAAATACCACAAATTGAGTGGCTTAAACAACAGAAATTTATTTCTCACAATTCTGGAGGCTAGAAGTCCAAAATCAAAGTGTTAGCAATGTTGATTTGATTCTGAGGCCTCTCTCCACGGCTGACACATGGCCACCTTCTTGCTTATATGGTCTTTTCTCATATGCACACATATCCCTTGTGTCTTTCTGCATGTCCTAATCTCCTCCTCTTTTTATGAGAACATGGTCATATTTAATCAGGATTTAGCCCAACAGCTTCATTCTAACTTAATTATGTCTGTAAGAGCCCTATCTCTAAATGCAGTCATATTGTGAGGTAGGGGGAGTCAGGACCCCAACATTTGAATTTCCAGAGGACATAATTCAGTCTTTAAGTAGATATATCCATTTTGCCAATCTTCTCAAATAAATGCTTTTGGTTTTATTGATTTTCTCCATTGTGTTTTGCTTTCTTTTTCATTGATTTCAGTTCTTACCTCTATTGTTTCTTTTCTCCTCCTTACTTTGTGTTTTATTTGGCTTATCTTTTGATTTGAGACCTTTTTTTTCCAGTACAGGTATTTTAGTCATACAAATTTCCCTCTAAGTATTGCTTTTCATGTATCCTACATGGTTATATATGTTGTCTTTCATTTTTATTCAGTTCAAATTATTGTCCTAGCATTTCTCTTTGAACTGTGGCTTATTAAAAAGTGTGTAAAGTGGGGAGAAGATGGCAGACAAGAAGCAGCCCGTGCATGCTGCTCTCAAGGGGAGGATCGAAAGCTGCAGGTGGATGCCTGTCTACAGATGGCTCTTGTTGGAAAGAACAATATAAAACTTTGGAGAAGAGACAGGGGACATTCAGAGTGAAGGAGGAGGTGACAGGACAATTCATTCCATAAGATTGAGGGGAGCTTTGGGGAGGCATTCATACATGGGGAGGGTCAGGAAGAGAGAGCCCTTGGACTCTACGCTCACCCGGCAAGCTCTGCCGCCCAAGCTGTGAGGGGGCCCTGCCCACGACCGCAGACCTCTGGACTGCTTGAGGGAGCTGCTTGGAGTCTGTGCAACCTACTCATAGAAGGACGGCTTACTTTCCTTTCAGTAGAAAAGCCTCATCTTGTTCCTCAAACTATAATAAAATTTTGACCTCTACTCCTTTATATTATCTCCAGTTAGGTATACTTTTCTCTTTTGTCCACATCCTGTAAATATCTGAAATTATTAGAGAGACCATACGGGGCTTCACTGGTTTCTACTGATGACTCTTTATTTTCATGATAACCCTTCCCAATTATACGGTCAGAGTATCAATCTTGGGAATAGGTATAGAGGGAATATGGAGGTGAAGCTTGTATGAGAGTCAAATGTGGACCTTTTCCAAACTACATGCCCTTTGACTGCCCAGTTTTTTGTTTCCCTGGTGGAGCACTGTCTCCTTTAGAGACAGTCTCTGCACTATTACTGATTGGAATGTAACTCATCCCCTAGTCGGTGCTATACAAAATGTGATCAGGGATCAAATTCTTGCTTGTTAGAAAGATAGATTCCTGGGCCCCATATTAGACTTCCTAGAGAATCTTTAAGAATGGCTTCCAGAATTCCTATTTTTAACTGGCTACCCAAGTGATTCATTCCCCCTATACACCAAATGTGATGGTTTTGATGTGTTCCCCAAAAAGCAAGTGTTGGAAACTTAATCATCAACACAACAGCGTTGGGAGGTGGGATTTAATCGAAGGTGTTTAGGTTGTGAAGGCTCCACCCTCAAGACTGGCTTAATGACAATTATAAAAGGGCTTGATCCTGCGAAGTCAATCTCTTGCTCTCTCTCATCCATAAAATGCTTTCCACTGTATTATGACGCATCAAGAAGGCCCTCACCAGATGCTAGCCCCTTGATGTTGGATTTCCCAGCCTCCAAGACTGTGAGAAATGAATTTCTTTTCTTTACAAATTACCCAGTCTGTGGTATTCTGTTCTGGCAGCACAAAACAGACTAAGGCACCAAGGTTTGAAAATTACTGCCTAGGGGAAGGAACTTCATAACCCCTTTGAAACATATTCCATTTCAGAAGTTCTATCCATGAAAGCATATCTTTTTTTTCCTAAGTGTCTTAAAAGTCTTCTTTTCTATTGCTTATGATGTATGTTCCACTATTCCAATCATTCTCTTCTTTTTTGGGGAGTTCCAGATAAAAGCAATCATATGTCATAATCATTATAAAAATATAGAGAACCATGATGTGTAGTTACAAGAGCAGACAGGGATAATATGACTCTCTAAACTTTAAAAAGTTCTGAGAAGTTTTATAAAAAGCTCACATTTTATCATATGGAATAAAATTTTCAAACATTTCTATATACAAAGTTTGCAAAAATGCACCATGTACATTTTCAAGAGACAGGATTCACCTCACAGTGTTAGATGATTAATTTAGAAAGTTGCCATTTAAGAAGTGTTTATCAAGATTTTATGTATGAAAATTTCAAATGACTTGTACTTTGATGATATGTAGTCATCCAGTACAAGTAAGGAATCTCTCAAATGTGAGAATATATGGGGCATCAAATGGTATCACCAAAAACATTAAGTAATTTATATTAGTAATATTATCATCACTGACATTTTTCTTTACTATTCTTTAAAAATGTTTCTAAAAGAAATCTAATATAGGTAAAATATTTGGAAAGTCCATTGAATGTGTTTATTATTTATTGTTGTGCTAAAAGCAAACTGAAGTCTCAGTTTAGTTAATGCTTTAAATTCTTATTTATTTTTACGATGATTACAACTCAGTGTAAAATTCAGTAAACATTAAAAATACCTTTAAATTTAAGATAGAAGCATTATTATTTTACTCTCCAGTAAAGGAAAGCACAGCAAGTCATTGACCATCAAATGGAAAAATGCCTTACAGTAAATAATGTTTTCTTTTATTGTCAGTATAAAAGTCCTACTTCTGAAAGAAATCTAGAAGACATTGTGAGTGGTTTTCTGTAAAAATAAATACATAAAACCAAATGATCGATACAGAAACTAAATTGTAAACCAGACTCAGAATCTAGCAGGAATCCTCATATCTTAATTTTTACAGCCAGATTGCCAAAAGACGTTAAAATTTTTATTTTGTTTATTTAATTTTTTTTTTTTTTTTTTTGAGACAAGATCTTGCTCTGTTACCCAGGTGGAGTGGCACCATCATAGGTCACAGTAACCTCAAACTCTTGAGCTCAAATGATCCTCCTGCCTCAGCCTCCCAAGTAGGTGGGACTACTGACATGCACCCCTAAGCCCATTTTTTTTTGTATTTTTGTAGAGATGGGGTGTCACTTTGTTGCCCAGGCTGATCTTGAACTCTTGGCCTTCTTCCCACCTCGACTTCCCAAAGTGTTGGGATTACAGGCATGAGCCGCCATGCCTAACTAAAAGATGTTAAAATTAAATGAGATATGTTAGAAATGAGGACATAACTAAAGACTTTTGGCTTGGTGTTTTCCCTCTCAAAGAAGTGATATACCTCTCAAAGATGTCTGTATTACTCTTTGATTATGCATTCAATGTGCTTCTCCAAATTATACAGGATTATTAAGTTTCTATAATAGAGTAGAGCACTCTATAAAATACTTTTGTGATTTCTTGAGTCTAGAAGAGCCAAAGTGAAAATGGCAAGATCCTTGATCAGAGGGTTTTGACATTTCTAATCCAACTGATTCCAAGTAATAATAAGATATCACAACAACATTTTGCATTTAAAGACATATATTAAAATTTTTGTTGGAAAGATTCATTCATTCATTCAATAAAAAAGTATTTTAACTGTCCTCTGTGCCCCCTACAGAGTGCCAGGAGATTTAAATCTCCTACTTCTTATTTTCATTAGACTAGTTTATCCATGTTTCCCTACAAAAAGAGAGCAAAAGTATATATTAATTACCTCTCATTCAACAGGTGTCTCTTTCATGAAGCTTTCCCTGATTGTCCGAACTAGAAATAATGCTTCCCTTCTCTATACCCTATGATCATATGTCAATTTGATATTTTATTAAATTTAGTTTTGTTTCTTATCTTTCAGTTTGGTCTATAAGCTCCTGAAAAGCCGGAGCCCTGACTCCTTGACCCAATTCATTCATTGTACGGATAAGATTCTGGGCCAGACATCAGGTGAAATGTAAAGGTAAATAAGAAACAGCTACCATCATCAGTTTGGCCTTAGTTTTGTTAGTAAAATAAGATATATAATCAACTCAACATGATTTCTATAAAGTTTCTTGCATCTAAAATGTGTGTACTTGAGCTTTTCCCTACATTCCTGCACTCCTGTCCCCTGCGTCTTTCTTCTTTCTTCTTTACATACCTCATATAACGTAACACCAAGTCGTGGCCAAAATAGGGACTGAATAAATATGTGTTGGGTGAATAGTTGTTGAAAGAAGTTTTTAAGATTTTGATATTAGGTCAACCGAATTTCTCTTTTTGCTTATTCATTTCATGAAGCTACCCACTGTGATACTGTATTTCATTTGCATTTTCAGATTCTGGTTGTTCATAACTAATGTAGGGAGATGAAAATCTTAATAAAAATACAACATAGCAATGTGTAGTGAAAAAAGCATTGAGCTTCAAGGCAGGGAATCTGCTCTTGACTTTGGTCCCTTCATTTCCTACTTGGGTGAATTGTGTCATTAGTTAACCTCTGATTTTTGTGTCTCAGTTTTCTTTTCTGTAAAACAGGAATAATAATAGCCACCCAACAAGATTGTTAGAAGGCAAATAAAAGAATGCATTTGAAAGCACTCAATAAGCTGCAAAGCATTTTTAAAATGATACTGTGAACTCAGAGGCTGCTTATTTGTGATCAGTAAAAGGGTACTGTGTTGGCCAGGTGCCTGTAATCCCAGCACTTTGGGAGGCTAAGGCAGGAGGATCACTTGAGGCCAGGAGTTCAAGACCAGCCTGGACAAAATAGTGAGACCCTGTCTCTACAAAAAAGTTAAATTTTTTTTTAAAAGAGTACCTTGCAAATAAACACAATAAGAACTTTCCTTGCTGCTATGCCTTTCCAACCTGACCTGCCACTCACACCTTAATTTAGAAAATTCATATTTTGTCATTGAATCTCAGTCTTTTTAGACACAATCTGAAAACATGCCTTATACAGAGAAAGGCACAGAGGAATCCAGCATTCCAGGACTCCAACAATAAGTGTCAAATGTTCAAAAATCTTCATAATAGAGGTAATAGGAAAATATACTTTATGTTCTAGGCAGTATGCAAAGCACTTTATAGACATAATTAAGCACTGTATATGGATGGAAATCTCAAATTGCTGTCAGAAGATGCTACACTGATTGGACTGTACCACAATATTGAGAATAGGTCTGGAGTCTGAAGATCTGGTTTCAAATCCAGTATTATCCTTAAACTAAGTAATCTCTAATATCTGGCTCCTCATCTATTTATAAAAAAATGGGGCTAGTGTGAGTCCCTACCTCATAAGATTGTTGTGAAGATTAAATTTACTAGTTCATGTAGAATGTATGCAGTTTCTGGCTCAATGTGAGATGTAATTTCTTTTCACCCAGCATTTCTATACACTGGCAAATTACTAATACTTTGGGTAAACTAGCCATACTTCTAGGCCTCAATCTCCTTATCTGTAAGATGGGAATAACAATACCTATGCCCTTGTACCATTGTGAGCATTAAATTAGATAATGTGTAAACTGGAAAACACTATAGATACTTTAATTCGTATTGTCACTTCATTCTTTGTCTCTTCCAATTTATTCTTCATGCTAGCCTCTATGTTCTGGAAGACAATTCTGGAATAAATTAAAATTCCAAGAAAACTGTGCATTTTATCACCGAGAGGAGTTATCTCCCTTGGGCTGTCTATGCTTCACATCAGCAGCAGCCCCAGAGCCATCTGACTTGACAGTAGGATGCTGCATGGATTAGTGTCAGCAATCCTTAAGATGCAGTGGGCTGCAATTCACCTGGGGCCCATCTCCTCTTCTGCTGATTCACTGGACAGCCAAGGACAGCGTTCCCAGATGTTCGCCCATGCAATACCCACAAGGTCTAAAAAAGATTACAAGAGGGATCAATATGTGTTCCTCGCTTGCAACAGTAATAAGGAGTGAGGGAGTAGAGAGGCATCCTGTTGAAGTGGATAAGTGTTACGGGAAGAACTGAAATAATTAAACTATTTTTGGCTCACAGTTCTTAAGACCTGTGTTCACTGACATGTACTTGAACAGCTTAACCTCCCCCTCAACTGTGTGTACACACTGGACTTTTCTAAGTTAAGAAGATATAAGACATTATGGCAATTTTTGAAGAGAAGCCAAGCTATTCATTCCCCATTTAATCAATACAAGCACTCAGACCAAAAGAAATATACTGCTTAATAGCCCACATAGAGCTCCTTGAAATCAACAAGTATAAACGTTAGTACTAGGCCAGAGAGTGGTTGATCTTATAAGAACAGAATTTACTTAAACAACATTTCAAAGGAAGTTTTTATCTTTGGCACTGGTTGGAATGAGATAGAAGGGTCAGTAGCATGAAGCAACATGGCCATCCCAAGGGTGCACTAGTCACCGTTTTGCATGACATAAATATCCTAGACATACATATATGTGCAATCATAAGCTGAGGAATCAATGGGGAATTACTGCAATCAGTTCTGGTATACTCCAATTTTTAAAGCTTTTAACATTCACTATTTTTCAAGTTCTAATTACATAAAACCATCAATTAACAGTAATACACCATTTAAATAAAGTATGTAACCACATCATTTAACTGCAAAACATTTTTACCAACACGAGCAGTCCCCAGGTTAAGGACAACCTGACTTACAGTGTTCTGTACTTATGAACAGAATGGCTGTAGGATGGCTGTACTTATGGCCACTGTTCTCCACAAGGATAATCTATAATTAAATAATTAAATTAATAATTGGGGAACTAGTTTCTTCTGTGGATGTAAAGAAACCCACAGGGTTTAAGCAGCTCGTTGGTGCAGCATCTTTACACCAGCGGCTGGTCTCACTGCTTACGCTGTCGCTTATGTACAGCATCACCTTCGCGTTAATTTTTTTATTCGACTTTGTGAGTCTGTGTCTACCCCTACGTCCATGCCTTCAAAGTGAAAGTCCACTGCACGTACAGGTGAGCCTGCAGCGAAGAGAAAGGTGATGACGATGGATGGAAACAAAAGTAGAAATAATCAAGCTTCCGGAGAAAGGCCAGACGCCGTTATCCATCGGGAAGCATTAGGCTTCGGTCGCTCGACTATGGAACCGTCATAAAGGGTAAAGTGAGAATAACGGAACACGTGAAAGGCTGCTTCAGTGACAGCATCCATTATTACTAAACAGCGTAGTGGACTGATTATGGAAATGCAAAGGTTATTATGGATTTGGTTAGAAGTTCAAAAGAAGCATAACGTTCCTATCAGCCTAGCGTCGATACGTCGTTAGGCAAATGTTAACCTCTAGTATTCTTTTTTGAAATTTCTCCTATCTCCTATCTAACTGCCTTGTATGAGTTTGTTTTAATGTTTTGTTTGTTTGAATTAAAAGAAAGAGCATAATAGTTTCTGTAACTTATTATTACTGTCCAGGGGTATTATTATTATTTTTACAGTATTACACTGTATTATTATTACCACATATGAGCCATTTTAGTATTATTATTATTATTACCGTATTTGCGCTGTTCATCAGGATCTGAATTACATACAAATCTGGCCTAAGGACGTTCTCAGGAATGTTTCTCCTCCATAACCCAGGGACTACCAGCATTAGGCATTACACCTCTTAACCTCGTCCTAGGACAAGGGAGTCAGTGATAGTTACGTGTTATTCAGTGGTCCACACATTAGCTTTCTTTTAAGGCTCAATTTGAAGCATTAATCATCCGAGATTCAACTTATTAGCTTTCATCTAATTATAAATACGCTCTTTTTCCTACCTTCTCAGTAAGTTTTCTTATGACCTCTGTTAAAACATTTGTCACAGTCTATAGATACCAGATTTATCCACATA